>ML111714.1:29293-102230 GCA_003697995.1 Taxidea taxus jeffersonii | reverse complement strand
GCTGGCGAGGATGTGGAGAAAGGGGAACCCTCCTACACTGTTGGTGGGAATGCAAGCTGGTGCAACCACTCTGGAAAACAGCATGGAGGTTCCTCAAAAAATTGAAAATAGAGCTACCTTATGACCCAGCAATTGCACTACTGGGTATCTATCCTAAAGATACAAACTTAGTGATCCAAAGGGGCACGTGTACCCGAATGTTTATAGCAGCAATGTCCACAATAGCCAAGTTATGGAAAGAACCTAGATGTCCATCAACAGATGAATGGATAAAGAAGAAGTGGTATATATATACGATGGAATACTATGCAGCCATCAAAAGAAATGAAATCTTACCATTTGCGACGACATGGATGGAACCAGAGCGTATTATGCTTAGCGAAATAAGTCAACTGGAGAAAGAGAACTACCACATGATCTCCCTGATATGAGGAAGTGGGGATGCAACGGGGGTGGGAGTTAAGGTGGTAGGAAGAGTAAAAATGAAAGAAGATGGGATCGGGAGGGAGACAAACCAAAAGAGACTCTTAATGTCATAAAACAAACTGAGGGGGGTGGGGGGAAGAGGGGTTTGGAGAGGGTGGTGGGGTTACATTATATGTTTAAATAAAGCTTAAATAAATTTAAAAAAATACTTTAAATTATACCATAAAATTGTTATTATTTGATAATTCAGCTCAATGGATTTTAAACACCCAGATAGATTCATGTAACCACAATCACAATCAGGATAGAGAAGAACTCCATTACTTCCCCAAATTCTCCCATACCATCCCACTATAATAACATATTTACCTAAGCCCTAACCTTAGCAACCACTGAGCTGTGACTTACCAGAATAGTTCTGCCTTTAAAGAATACCATATTAATGAAATCCTATGACATTTGACCTTGTGAGAATACCTTCTTTCACTCAGCATACAGCTTTTATTCAAGTTGTTTTATGTATCAACATGTTTCTTTTTATTGCTGAGTAGTATATTATTATGTTGATGTATATGGTTTGTTCAGCCATTCACTTGCTGAAAACATTTGAGTTGTTCCCAGTGCATATTATGAACACAGCTACTACAAACATTTATATATAGGTTTGTGTGCAAATTGAAGATTATGATTCTTCAGGGTTGGTACCCAGGAACAGGATTACTGGGATACATGGCAATGTATAATCGACTTTATTAGAAACTATAAAACTGTTTCCTAGAGTGGATATAACACTTTACATTCATACAAGAAATGTGTAAGGGTTCTAAATGCTCTGTATACTTGACAGCAATTTGTACTGTCAATATTTCATATTTTAACTATAAGTGAGTAGTAATAGCTTATCATGATTCAGTATGTATTTCTTTAATGGCTATTTATTTTTGATATATTTTCATATGCTTATTGGCCAAATTTATGTTTGCACTGGTAAAGAATCCAAGTCTCGTGCCCATTTTTAAATTAGATTTTTTTTTTTTTTTTTACAGTTCGGTATTAAGTGTTCTTTAAATATCAGGATGGAAGTAATTTTGTTGCATGTGTCATTTGCCAATATTATCCCAGGCTGTGGCATATAGTCTGGTAGTAATGTTGTTTCTTTTCTTCTTCTCTCTCTCTCTCTCTTTTTTTTCTCTGTTCTTTGCTTTTCTTTAAAAGGAAGAGAGAGTGGAGGAGGGGCAGAGGGAAAGAGAGAGAGAAAGAGAGACAGAATTTTAAGCAAGCACCACACCCAGAAGCCCAACATGGGGTTCCACCTCAAAACCCTGAGATCATGACCAGAGTCAAAATCAAAAGTCAGACACTTAACCAACTGAGCCACCCAGGCACCCCCAGTAGTAGTGTTTTTAATAGAGCAAAGGTTTTAAATTTCAATAAAATTCACTTTTTTTTTCAAATTATCACTTTATAAATTGTACTTTTGAAATTGACCTTAAGAACTCTTAAATAATCTCTTAGATTATCTTCTAAAAGTTTCATAGTTCCATGGTTTCTATTTGAGATATAATTTATTTTAATTACTATTTGTGTAGTAAGAAAAAGTGGCTAACATTTGTTTAAATCATGGTTCTTTTATTTCCACAAAAATGTCCAATCTTTCCATCACAATTTGATGAAAATGTATCCTTTCTACATTCAATTGCCTATTTAACTTTGTCAAAAATAAAATGGTTATGTTTGTATCAGTCTATTTTTGGACTCTTTTATGTTCCATTGATATATATGTATACCCTTTTGTTGATATAACACTGCCTTGATTATTTACAGCTTAATATTAAGTCTTAAAACCAGATAGTGTGATCTCTTTGATTATTATTTTTTTCCAAAATGGTATGAGACATTCTAGTTTCTTTGCCTTCCATATAAATTTTAGAATCAATTGTCTATATTTAAATATTTTCACACTAGGATTCTGATTGGAATTAGATTAAATCTATAGATTACATTATGTGATAATTGGCATATTAAATATTTTGAGGCTTATGATCCACAATAGAAATATGTCTTTCCAGTAATTTAGATCTTATTTCATTCCTTTCATCATTTTCACCATACAGCTCTTACACATTGTATTTGATAAATACCAACATATTTCATTTTTGTAACTATTGCTAATAATATTTTTTCCTAAATTTGGTTTTCAGTAATTCATTGTTAGTATACAAAAATATGGAGTGCCTGGGTGGCTCAGTGTCAAATAAATAAATAAATCTTTAAAAGAAAAATTATACAAAAATATATTTTTTTAAAACGATTTTTATTTATTTATTTGACAGACAGAAATCACAAGTAGGCAGAGAGGCAGGCAGAGAGAGGGGGAAGCAGGCTCCCCACCAAGCAGAGAGCCAGATACGGGGCTTGATCCCAGGACCCTGAGATCATGACTTGAGCCGAAGGCAGAGGCATTAACCCACTGAGCCACCCAGGCACCCCTACAAAAATATCATTTTTTTATGTGGGGAGTTGACTTTATATCCTGCAACACTGCTTAAGTTGTTTATTAGTTCTAGAAAGTATCCAGTAGATTCTTTGGGGTTTTCTATGCAGATGATCTTATTGTTTGAAATTAAGGGTGTGTTTATATCTTTAGTTTCAATCTGTATGCTCTTTATTCCTTTTTCTTGACTTATTTCATTATTATGTAGAATAGCAGTAGTGCAGACAGCCTTGCTTTGTGTCAGATCTTAGAGGAAAATTATCCATTCTATCTTACTATTAAGTATGTTAAGTGTTAGCTAAGTCTTTGTTTTTTTAGATGCTCAGTATCAGTTTTAGAATTTTCCTAGTTTGTTAATCCACTGAGACGTTCATAAGGAATCAATTTTTAATTTTGTCAAATCTCTTATTTTTACTGTTTTATCAATTAATATTTTGAATTTTTATGTTTAGACTGCTGGTGTGGTGAAATACAGTGTTGAGTTTGTCTAATACTGGGGCACTTTTGCATTGCTGGAATAAACTATAATTAGTAGGGCATATTATCACTTGCATATAAATGGAAAGAGTGGGATTTGATGTGCTAATACTTCTGTTGAAGGTTTTTGCATCTGTTCAAAAGGATGATAGGTATGTGATTTTTTTAGTCACCCATTCATTCATTCATTCATTCATTCATTCATTCATTTTGGGTAGTGTTTTTTGGCTTAATATTAACATAATGTTGGCTTCATGATTTGAGTTATGAAGAATTTCCTCTTGTATTTTCTGGAAAGTATTGTGTAAAATTGGTGGTGTTTCTTTTTTAAAGATTATTTACTTATTTATTTGATAGGCAGAGATCACAAGTAGCCAGAGAGGCAAGCATGGAGGGGGGGGGCAGGGGAGGCTCCCCATTGAGCAGATAACCTGATGTGGGGCTTGATCCCAGGTCCCTGAGATCCTGACCTGAGCCAAAGGCAAAGACTTAACCCGCTGAATCACCCGGGTGCCCTGGTAATGTTTCTTTTTTACTTTGATTTGGTTCACCAGAAATAATTATCCAGATGCATAGATGTTTTTTTCTGAAGAATTTTAGCTATAAAATCAATTTCTTTTATAGTTATATAACTATGCAGTTTACCTATTTTACTATTCCTCAATTTATTCCTAAATTGTTCCGGGTAAGACATAATATTATTACTTCCAATCCATGAACACAGAATATATTTCCATGTATTTGTGTCTTTTTCAGTCTAGTTAATCAGTGTCTTCTAGTTTTTGGTGTACAGTTTGTTTACCTCATTGGTTAAATTTATTCCTAAATATATTAAATTTTGTGAATTATACATCTTGAAAGATTTAGTAGTCTGTGGCTGTTATGGTCAAATTGTGTGCCCTACCCCAAATTTATACGTTGAAGCCCTAACTGGCAGTGTCTCAGAATATGAATATATTTGGTGAGAGGACCTTTAAAGAGCTGATTAAGTTAAAATGAGGCTTTTAGGGTAGATCCAAACTCAGTCTGTCTGGTGTCCTTATAAGGAAAGGAAATTTGAACGTACAAAGAGATACCAGGGATACATATACAGAAGACCATGAGAGAACGCAGGGAGAAACAGTCATATTTAAGCCAAAAAGAAAGGCTACTAAAGAAACTAAGCCTGTCAACAGTAATTTTAGACTTATAACTTCTAGAACAGTGAAAGAATACATTTCTGTTGTGTAAGCTAACTGGTCTGCAGTATTTTGATATGGCAGCCCTAGCAAATTAATATAGTGGTTTGAAAGAAATTGCGTCTCTTTGATCTGAGCTATGGAAAAATTTGTGTGTATATCTACTGCTCTTTTTTTTTTTCTTTTCAACTTTATTAAATGATTGACTTTTAAAACTATAAGATATTTAAGCTTTACATCATGGTGATTTGATATATCTGTGCATTGTGAAATGATAACTGCATCCAGTTAATTACCACACCTATCACCTCACATACTTACCTTTTCTGGGAATGTGTTCAAAAACATTTACTCTTCAAACAAATTTCAATTCTACAATGAAGTTTTTAACTTAGCCACTTCTTTTGCATCAGATTCTCAGAACTTACTCATCTTCCATCTAGAAGATTATACCTTTGACCAACCTTGCCCTATTTCTCCCACCTTCCCAACCCTTAACACCACTTTTCTAATCTGTTTCCATGAACTTGAATTTTTTTGTTTTTGATTCCATATAGAAATGATGCAATGCAGTATTTGTCTTTTTCTTCTTTTGTTTCCCCTGTCTGACATATTTCACTTAGCATAATCTCCTTGAGGTCCATCTGTGTTGTTGCAAATATCAGTGTTTTTTTTTCTCATTCTTTAATAATATTCCAGTATGTGTGTGTATGTGTATGCACACATGTACAACATCTTTTTTACCCATTGATGGACATTTAAGTTGATTTTGGTTGTTTTCATTTATTGGTAAGTGAATATTACTGCAATGAACACAAGGGTGCAGACACACTTTCAATATCCTGTTTTCATTTCCTTTGGATGTATGCAAAAGTGGGGCACTGGATCATATGGTAGCTCTATTATTTTTTGTTTGTTTTGTTTTGTTTTGTTTTTGAGGAACTTAAATATTGTTTTCCATGGTGGCTGCACCAATTTATATTCCCACCAACAGTGCACATGAGACGCCTTTTCTCCACATTCTCACCAATGCAAATATCATCTCTTGTTTTTTTCTTAATTTTTAATTTTTTATTATTTTTTTGTGCTAGACATTTAACAGGTGTGCTGATATTTCATGTTTTTTTTTTTTTTAGATTTTATTTATCCATTTGACAGACAGATCACAAGTAGGCAGTCCTAAATAATGTGTTGGACACGTTTTCATGTACTTGTTAGCCATCTGTATATCTTCTTTGGAAAAATATTTACTGAGATATTCTGTGTAACTTTTTAAAATTAGATTTTCTTATTTTTGCTATTGATTTGTATGCATTTTTTGGTTATTAATACCTTCAGATATATGAATTGCAAACATTTTCTCCCATTCAGTACATTGCCTTTTCATTTTATTGATGGCTTCATTTTGTATGAAGTTATTTAATAGTTCTACTTGTTTATTTTTGTTACCTTTATTTTTGGTGCCAAATAGAAAAAAAAAATACTGCAAAGACTAATGTCAAGGAAAACTATGTTTTCTTCTATGAGTTTTATGGTTTTAGATCTTATGTTCTAGTCTTTAATCCATTTTGAGAAGATTTTTGTGTATGGTATAAGATAATGGTCAAGTTTTATTTTTTGGAATGTGGCTGTCCAGTTTTCCCAGCACAATATTTTGAAGAGAATATTCATTTCCCATTGTAGTTTTTGAATACTTTATTGTAAGTTAATCAATTACATATGTGTTGGTTTATTTCTGGGCTCTAACTCTTGTTTCATTGATCTATGTGCCTGTTTTTCTGTTTCTGTGCAAAGTGCCATTAGAATTTTATAAGGATTACATCGAATCTGTATATTGTTCCGAGTAAGACATAATATTATTACTTACAATCCATGAACACAGAATATATTTCCATGTATTTGTGTCTTCTTCAATCTAGTTAATCAATGTCTTTTAGTTTTTGGTGTACAGATTGTTTACCTCATTGGTTAAATTTATTCCTAAATATATTAAATTTTGTGAATTATACATTGGATCATTTTTATTAATATCTCTTTCTGAGTGTTCAATGTTAGTGTATAAAAACAAAACTGTTCTTTGTATATTGATTTGGCACCCTGCAACTTTACTGAATTCATTTATTAGTTCTAACAATTTTTTTTTTTTTTTTTGGATGGGTCATTAGGTTTTCTATATATAAGTAATGTGATCTGCACATACAGGTGTTTTTGCCCCTACTTTCTGGTTTGGATAGCTTTTATTTCTTCTTCTCCTTTTGTTTTTCTTCCTTCCTTCCTTCCTCCCCTCTTCCGTCATTCCTTCTATTTTTTCCTTCCTTCCTTCCTCCCCTCTTCCTTCATTCCTTCTATTTTCTTCCTTCCTTCCTTCCTTCCTTCCTTCCTTCCTTCCTTCCTTCCTTCCTTCCTTCTTTCCTTCCTTCCTTCCTTCCTTCCTTCCCTCTTTCTTTCTTTCTTCCTTTCTTTCTTTCTTTTTCTCTCTCTCTTTCCCTTTCTTTCTCTCTGTCTCTTTCCCTTTCTCTCTTTCTCTTCTTTATTTCTTTGCCTAATGGCCCTGGCTAGGATTTCACCATACTATGTTGTATAAAAGTAATGAAAGTGGACATCCTTTTCTTAGTCCTGATCTTAGAAGAAAAGCTTTCAGCTTTTCACCATTGAATATGATAGACTTGGGATAGTCATATGGCCCTTAAAATGTTAAGAAACATTCTAAACATTTGTGAGAATTTTTAGCACAAATGAATGTTGAATTTCTATCAGGTGATTTTCTGCATCTATTGAGAAAGTCATATGATTTTTTATCTTTCATTTTATTAATGTGTTGAACCACATTGATTTACAGAATGTTGAACCATTTTTGGATCCTTGAAATAAATTTTATTTAGTCATGGTTTATAATCCTTTTAATGTACTATTGAATTAACTTTACTAATAATTTACTAATAATTTTATATCTATATTCATCAGTAATATTGGCCTATAATTTCCTTTTTTTTTTTTTTTTTTTTTGCAGGGACCTTGTCTGCTTTCGGTTGGTGTAATATTGGCCTCATAAAATGATTTTGGAAGTGTTCCATCTTTGTTTACTTTTTGGAAGTGCTGAGAAGGAGTGGTAGAAATTCTTTAAATGTATGGCAGAATTCACCAGTGACACCATCTAGCCCTGTATTTTGTTGTTGTTGTTTTTATTGTTGGTAGATTTTTTTTTAATTCATTCAGCCTCCCTATAGTACATTAATAGTTTCAGATATAGAGTTCAATAATTCATCAGTTGTATGTAATACCCAGTGCTTGTCAAATCACGTGCTTTCCTTAATGCCCATCTCCCACCCACATCCCCTCCAGTAATCCTCAGTTTGTTTTCTATAGTTAAGAGTCTCTCATGGTTTTTCTCCCTCTCTGATGACTTCACATTCAATTTTCCCTCCTTCCTTCTATGATACTCTGCACTGTTTCTTATATCCCACATATGAGTGAAACAGTATGATAATCTCCTCTGATTTCATTTATTCACTCAGCATAATGCCCTCAAGTTCCATTCACATCAATGAAATGGCATTTATCCTTTCTGATGACTGAACAATGTACCATAATCCATTCTATGGACATCATGGTTATTTCCACAATTTGGGTATTGTGGACATTGTTGCTATGAACACTGAGGTGAGGATGCTCCTTTTGATCACATTTGTATCTTTGGGGTAAATATCCTGTAATGCAGTCACTGGGTTGTTGGGTAGCTCTATTTTTAACTTCTTGAGGAACCTCCATACTGTTTTCCAATGTGGCTATACAAGCTTGAATTTACAACAAGTGTAAGAGGGTTCACCTCTCTCTGCATCCTTGCCAACATTTATCTTTTCCTGATTTGTTAATTTTAGCCATTCTGACTGGTGTGAGGTCGTGTAAGATTGTATCTCGCTGTGGTTTTGGTTTGTATTTCCTTGATGATAAGTGATGAGGATTACGTTTTCACGTGTCTGTTGGCCAGAGAAATGTCTGTTCATGTCTTCTGCCCATTTCTTGACTGGATTATTTGTTTTTGGGTGTTGCATTTGAAAAGTTCTTTATGGATCTTGGATACCAGCCTTTTATCTGAGATGTAATTTTCAATATATTCTCCCATTTTGTAGGATGTTTTTCTGTTTTATTGATTTTTTTTCTTTGCTGTGCAGAAGATTCATCTTGATGAAGTCCCAATAGTTCATTTTTGGGTTTGTTTCCCATACATTTAGAGACATGGGTAGCAAGAAATTGCTATGGCCAAAGTCTAAGAGGTTGCTGCATGTGTTCTTCTCTAGGATTTTGATGATTTCCTGTCTCAAACAGAGGGCATTCATCAATTTTGAGTTTATCTTTGTGCATAGTGTAAGAGAATGGTCTAGTTTCATTGTTCTCCATATGGCTATCCAATTCTCCCAGTACCATTGATTGAAGAAACTGTCCTTTTCCCATTGGATATTATTTACTGCTTTATCAAAGATTAGTTGACTACAGAGTTGAGGGTCCATTTCTGGATTCTCTAATCCATTCCATTGATCTGTGTGTCTGTTTTTGTGCCAGTACTACACTGTCTTGATGATTAGAGCTTTGTAATATAGCTTGAAGTTCAGAGTTGTGGTGCCACCAGCTTTGGTTTTCTTCTTCAACAGTCCTTTGACTTTGAAGGGGTCTTTTCTGGTTCCATACAAATTTTAAGATTATTTATTCCAGCTCTGTGAAAAATGTCAATGGTATTTTGATATGGATTGCTTTGAATATGTAGTTTTTTGGGGTAGCATAGACATTTTAACAATGTTTATTCTTCCAATCCATGAGCATGGAATATTTTCCATCTTTTTGTGTCTTCCTCAGTTTCTTTCATAAATGTTTTGAGTTTCTAGAGCATAGATCCTTTACCTCCTTAGTTAGGCTTATTCCTAGATATTTTATGGTTTGGGGTACAAATTATAATTGGAATTGATTGCTTAATTTCTCTTTCTTCAGTTACATTGTTAATGTATGGAAATGGAACTGATTTCTGTGCATTGATTTTATATCCTGACATGTTGCTGAATTCTTGTA
This sequence comes from Taxidea taxus jeffersonii, assembly GCA_003697995.1. NCBI lineage: Eukaryota > Metazoa > Chordata > Mammalia > Carnivora > Mustelidae > Taxidea > Taxidea taxus. The sequence goes on along the minus strand of ML111714.1, from coordinate 92,594 downwards.
TAAGTTCTAGCAATTTGGGGGTGGAGTCTTTTGGGTTTTCCACATAAAGCATCGTGTCATCTGCAAAGAGTGAGAGTTTGACTACTCCCTTGTTAATTTGAATTCCTTTTAAATTTTTGAGGTTAGAATTTCTAGTGCTATTTTGAACAACAATGGTGAGAATGGACAATCATGTCATGTTCCTGACCTTAGACAAAAAGCTCTCAGTTTTTCCTCATTGAGAATTATATTCACTGGGGACTTTCTGTAGATGGCTTTTATGATACTGAGCTACGTTCCTTCTATCTCTACACTGTGAAGAGTTTTAACCAAGAAATAATGCTGCATTTTGTCAAATTATGTTTCAGCATCAACTGAGAGGATCATATGGTTCTAGTCCTTTCCTTTATTAATGTCATGTATCACACTGATTGATTTGTGATTGCTGAAACACCCTTACATCACAGGAATAAATCTCACTTGGTTGTGGTGATTGATCCTTTTGGGATCAAGGTAATGCTGGTCTCACAGAATGAATTTGGAAGTTTTCTTTCCATTTATTTATTTATTTATTTATTTATTTATTTATTATTTTGGAACAGTTCCAGAAGAATAGGTATTATTTCTTTAAATGCTTGGTAGAATTCCCCTGGGAAGCCATCTGTCCCTGTACTCTTGTTTGTTGGGTGATCTTTATTTTTTTGAGATTTTATTTATTTATTTATTTATTTATTTATTTGAGAGAGGCGAGAGTGGGAGAGCACAAGCAGGGGGAGAGGCAAGAGGAGAGAAAGAAGCAGACTCCTCACTACACAGGGAGCTTAATGTGGGGCCTGATCTCAGGACCCTGAGATCATGATCGGAGCTGAAGGCAGTAAAAATTAACTAATGGAGCCACCCTGGCACCCCTTGTTGGGAGATTTTTTATTATTGCTTCAATTTTCTTCCTACTTATGGCTGTGCTCACGTTTTCTATTTCTTCCTGTTTCAGTTTTGGTAGTTATATATTTTTGGGAATGCATCTACTTCGTCCAGACTGCTTAATTTTTTAGCATATTGTTGCTCATAATATGTTCTTAAAATTGTTTGTATTTCCTTGATGTTGCTTGTGATCTCTCCTCTTTTATTCATTATTTTATTAAATTGGGTCCTTTTTCTTTTCTTTTGGATAACACTGACTAGGGATTTATTGATCTTATTAATTCTTTCGAAGAACCAACTTCCAGTTTCATTGGTCTGTTTTGTTGTTTTTATTTCCGTTTCATTGGTTTCTGTTCTTATCGTTATTCTTTTCCCTTATCTGCTTGATTTAGGCTTTATTTGCTCTTCTTTCTCCAGCTCCATTAGGTGTAAGGTTAGCCTATGTACTTGAGACTTTTCTAATTTCTTGAGAAAGCTTTGTATTGCTCTGTACTTCCTTCTTATGAATACCATTGCTGCATCCCAAAGGTTTTGAACAATTACATTTCCATTTTCATTTGTTTATGTGATTTTTTAAAAATTCTTTAATTTCCCATTTGACTCATTCATTCTTTAGTAGGATGTTCTTTAACCTCCAACTATTTGAGTTCCTTCCAAATTTCCTCTTGTGTTTGAGTTCAAATTTCTAATCATTGTGGTCTGAAAATATGCAGGGAATAATCCCAGTCTCTTGATACCCATTGAGACCATATTTGTGACCCAGTATGTGATCTATTCTGGAGGATGTTCCATGTGCATCCAGGAAGAATGATATTCTGTTGGTTTATGATGAAATGCTCTGTATATATCTGTGATGTCCATCTGGTCCAGTGTATCATTCAAAGCCCTTGTTTCTTTGTTGGTATTCTTCTTAGATGGTTTGTCTATTGCTGTGAGTTAGATGGTAAAGTCCCCTGCCACTATTGCATTATTATCAATGTGTTTCTTTAATTTGGTTATTAATTAGTTTATGTAATTGTCTGCTTCCAAGTCAGGAGAGTAATTATTTATAATTGTTAGACCTTCTTGTTGGCTAGACCTTTTAAGTATGATACAGTGTCTCTCTTGATCCCTTACTACAGTGTGTGGTTTAGAATCTAGTATGTCTGATATGAGGATTGCTACACCAGCTTTCTTTTGATTTCCATTAGCATCCCCTCACTTTCAGTCTGGAGGTGTCTCTGGTTCTAAAATGAGTCTCTTGTAGACAGCATATGGATGGGTCTTGCTTTTTTATATATCCTGATACTTTCCTTTTGATTGAAGCATTTAGACACTCAGACAGCAGCTTTTTAAGTAAGCAAGTAGGCTTATTTCAGAGAAAAAACTAGGGAGTTGACCTTTCTATCTGCTCCCTCTACAATGAACCTTGGGGGAATTGGTGCAGTGAGTCCTCATGAGCTCATTGAGAATTGTTTCTTTTATTGTTATAGTCCTATCAAATTCATAGATGAAAGTCCCATTGGTATTTAGAACTATGTGTTTGAAGTCCTTCCTTAATGCTGAATTCTTAAAAGTTGAGATGCTAAAGGCTGAGTCTAAATCTTTTGCTCATTAGGGAGAAGCTGTGAGTTGTGAGTTCCATTCTGATTATAAGTCACTGTACTGGGGACAGGATTTATATCGAGTGTGTCTCAGGCTTTCTTACCCATTTTGATGTGGGTATTTTTATTATTATTATTTTTTTTTTCATTTGCCTAATGTGTAGAAGGCATGCAACAAGTAGCTGGATCTTTTTCAGAAGGAATTACTCTATGTGTAACTATAGATTTGGTGTGTCCTTGGGAAGAGGTGTGTTTAGGAACCTCCTATGTCACCATCTTTGACTAGAATAGTACTCCTCTACCATTTTCTGTTTGTTTTCAACTATTTCTTTCTCCTCTCCCTTTCTGTCGCTCTCCTTCCCTTCCTCAAATTTCCTGTTATCTTTTGGATTATTTGAACATTTTTTTAGTGTTTAATGTATTTTTATTTTTTACTACATGAATATGTATAAACATTTTCAGTAGTTCTTTCAGGTATTACTATATATTTATCCTTAACATTTGTTGGAAACTTTACTATCACTTGGATTGTTTATTCTTTTCTTCCATGTGACAGTTGTCTATGTATTACACCTTTACACATTAAAAAATCTCATTAGACAAAATTTTAAATTTTGCTTTCAACTTTCAAATGTATCTTTAAAAAAAATTAAGAAGAGAACCATAGTTTTAAACATTTACCCATTTGTTTACTGCCACTGCTGTTCTCGCTTCATTTCTAATGTTCTCACTTTCCTTTGGTATCATTCCCTTTCTATGCCTGGAACCTTCCTTTTGTAATTCTGGTGGTGACGTTTTGCTGGCAACAATTTCTTTCCTTTCCTTAATCTTAGAATGTCTTCATTTTACTTATTTTCATGAAGCATATTTAAGCTTTTTCTATATTCATGGAATGGCAGTTTTTCTTTTAGCACTAGAAAAATCTGTGCTATTTCCTTTGGCTTCCATGATTTCCAACAAGAAATCTACAAATATTATTATTGTTGTCGTCCTATAGGTAACATGGTTGTTTTCTCTTCCTGCTTTCAAGAGTTATTATTTCCTGCTTTTTAGCAGTTTGCTTATGATGTGTCTGAGCATGAATATTTGGGTTTAGCTTCTTTGAAGTTTTCTGAACTTTTTGAACGCTATGTCTGTCACCATATTTGGAAAGGTTTTAGTCACTATTTCTTTAAATATGTTTTTCATCCTACAACATTCTCCTTTTCTTCTGAGATTCTAAGGAGCCACATGGCAAACATTTTTTATCAAACAGGTCCTGAGGCTCAGTGTTTGTTTGATTGCTTGTTTTTGCCTTTTTTTTTTTTTTAATACAGAATGAATACTTACTATTGATTTAGCTTTGGGCTTATTGTCTCTTCTGTCATCTCTATTATGCCATTGAATCAATCCAGTGAGATTTTCCCTCTCTTATTACTATTTTATTTATTGTATTATTCAATGCTAAATTTTTCATTTGGTATATATTTTGTACATTCTATTTTTTTTTTCTTTTTCTTTCAGGAGTGTTCTTGATAGCTTGTTGAGGTTTATTTGTTTTTGTTTGTTTGTTTGTTTTTGTTTTTAAGAGTGTATTAGTGTTCTATCATCTATGTCATTCCAGGTCTGGTGTCTATTGATTATTTTTTCCTTATGCAATAGTAATTTTTTCTTGTTCTTCTTATGCAAAGTAATTTTGAATTATATCTTGAGCTTTTAGAATATTGCACTATGAGACTTTTGGTCTTATTTAAATCCTAGTAATGATCATTTGTTTGTTTGTTTGTTTTTATTTTGTTTTGGCAGGCAATCAACCTGGTAAATTTCAGATCATTGGTTCTAAGTACTTTCTGTGGGCTGTAGTTCCAACATCAGTTCAATTTTCAAAGGTTTTATGGTACATCTTGAATATGTTCCATATATTTATCACTTGGTAGTCTAGGGCTTGGTTGTGATCTACATTTAGTTCTCAAAAGTATTCTGTTTGAGATGGTACCTTTGCTACTTAGAGGTGAGTTCATGAATTCAAAACAAATATATACCCTCACCTTCCTGAGCTCTTCCATCTCCATGAATTTCTTGGTTGGTATGGACTGAATTGTGTCCCCACTCCCACAGATTCATATGTTGATGCCTAAATCCCAATGTGGCTGTATGGGGAGTTAAGGTCTTCAAAAGGTAATTGGGGTTAAGTGTGAAGCTCTAATCTGATAGGATTTGTGCCCTTATAAAAAGAGGTAACAGAGAACCCCATTTCCTTTCCCCCCCTCTCTTTACTGTATGAAGACACAGCAAGAAGATGGCCACCTTCAAGCCAGAAAAAAGCTCTCACCAGAATCTGATAATAGAATCACCCTGATCTCAAACTTCTATTCTCTAAAACTGTGAGAAAATAAATTTATGTTGCTGAAGCTCCCAGTCTATCATATTTTGTTACGATAACCTGAGAAAATTAATACTATGGTACTTTGTAGTTTCCTGGGGCTTATCTTTTTCAGCCCTCTAGACAGAAAGCTGGAACTATGGTTGCCTTTCTCAGCTGCATACTTTTTAAAAAAAATACACCTACATCCAAGGTGAAGCAGGAAAGATGAGATTAAAACAAATCAAATCAAAAACAATAAAAGATTATTCTTCACTCTTGGAACCACATCTCCACTGATGATAGAAGTTTCCCCTTCATCAGAGTTTTGGTTCCTGTAGGCTCATGTTGTTGTAACTGTTACCTTCTCCACAGAATTGCTTTGATGCTAGGGAGTGAGTGAACAAGAATAAAAAGAAAAGAGGATTCTGCATACTCAGTGAATTAGAAGTTTTTTCTTCATGTTTCTCAAACCAAAACTGGAGGGCTTCTTTAGAGCTCTCTTTGTGCCCTACTGTACATTTCTAGATATTGCTTCTTCCTATGGTATGCTAGAGGAGTGAAAGAAAGAAAGAAAGGAAGAAAGAAAGAAAGAAAGAAAGAAAGAAAGAAAGAAAGGAAAAGAAAAGAAGAAATAAGAAATTCACTCTCATTTTGGTGAAACTTTAAATTCTTGTCATTGTCCTCAATCCACCTGTTATTATTTTCTTTTGAGAATCCTCAATATTTACTTTATATTAACTGTAACCAAAACTCATTTTTATTTTTATATTTTTACCAGTTTTTTTATGTATTTGCTTGACAGAGAGAGACAGCTATGGAGGGAACACAAACAGGGGAAGTGGGAGAGGGAGAAGCAGGCTTCCTGTTGATCAGGGAGCCAGATACAGGGCTTAATCCCAGGACCCTGGGATCATAACCTGAGTCAAAGGCAGACACTTAATGACCGAGTCACCATGTACCCCACAAAAATCATTTTTAATTTTAATATTTTTCTCTTAAATAATTCAGAATCAAAACTAGAATATAGTATCTTAATAGTGAAAGTGAATAAAAGAAACCACATTAAAAATGGAGTCTGGAAGCCCTAAATGGATAGCTCTTAAACACTATTACCTCCCATAAAGAACATAGTTCACACTGCCCAACAGGAAGAAGCTTACATTATGTAACAACAGGAGAAGGAAATAATTCCTTCTTGCACAGCAATAGCCCAGCCAGTGAGAAACTACCATGCCTAGCCATTAAAAGCCATAGTAGCTTCTCCCATCCCCTTTCCTCTATAATAACAAACCCTTCATTTTTGTTCTCCAGACTTGCCTATACTATAGTTTATTTGTTCTGAATTGCAATTTTCTTCTTATTCCCTAAAAACCTAATTTTGCTGATAAAATAGCTATTTTTCAAGTTCAATTATAGAAATAAGGTATATGCACTTTATTCATGAGTTTCCATAATAAAACCATGTATGTGAGATGGAGGATAGTATGGAAAAACATAAGTGGGTAGTCAAAACAATAAGGCAGGAGCCTCTAAAAAAAGAAACAAAAATTGCTAATAGAACAAAAATAATGAGGATCAAGAAACAGGAATGCCTAGATTATCATAATATAAATGGAGAGATTTAACTAAATATCTTCTAAGGTTTCAGTTAAAACTATTGTCCTTTTGTTCTAAATTTGCTTGACTGTCTGGCTGTCTGTCTGTTTATTTATTTCTTATATGACTTAACAAGATGGCCTCTATTCTCTGGACTAGATTACTAGAACTAGCCATTTTAATGAAGTGTAGTGGACATCAGGTTTTAAAGCTCTTGTTCAATGTAAGTTTGAGTTGAAATGTGAGAGAACTCATTTTAGGTCAAGTGATATTTTACAGATTTTCCTCCCATTCCGTGGGGATTTTAAAAAGTGCATCTAAAAATGTTTCCACATTTTAAATTCTACTCAATTCTACTGAGATTATAAAATCTGTAAATTGCATTTTGTTCTTGCAATAAATGTTATTATTTTTATATATACTTACACATTAGATATTTTAATAAACCTCTTTTATCATAGTTTTTTAAATATATATATTTTTTTTATTTGAGAGAGAGAGCATGAGAGGGGAGAAGGACAGAGGGAGAAGCAGACTCCCCATGGAGATGTGAACCCGACATGGGACTCGATCCTGGGACTCTGGGATCATGACCTGAACTGAAGGCAGTTGCTTAACCAACTGAGCCACACAGGTGCCCTCTTTTAACATAGTTTATTACATTTAAAATATTTCAAAAAATGATTTTGACCTGAAATTCTAAACATGTTATTTGTTCTGATTCAAAAGGATATTATTTCATCTTTTGAGGATATTAAACAATCTCTGATAATCCCTATGACTTTCCCCAAGTATTTTACTTGGCATTAAAAGACAGCCTTCAGGGGCACCTGGGTGGCTCAGTTGGTTGGGCGAATGCCTTCGGCTCGGGTCATGATCCTGGAGTCCTGGGATCAAGTCCCACTACAACTCCCAGCTCTCCAGGGAGTCTGCTTCTTCCTCTGACCCTCTCCCTTCTCATGCTTTCTCTTTCTGCCTCCCTCTCTCTCTCTCTCTCTTTCAAATACATAAATTAAAAAAAGAAAAGAAAAGACAGCCTTCAGATTTTTCCAAATCTTCAACTGTTAAGATGGATAAGTCTTAGTCTAGTATAAGGAAGACAAATCATGGTACAACCAAAATTATTTAAATTGGGTTGATAGCATTTCAATTTTCACAAAGCTTTTAGCCTGCTGTTATCTTTGCTTTTACCAATTTAAATGCATTAACTCCAAGGCTGGTTTTAAATTGAACATTTAAATTAATGCATTGTCAATTTGTTGTTATGGTAAAGGGGAAAAAAAAAAAGCTAGAAACATGCATGTGGAGAAATAATGACAGACTCTTGATTTGCTATTTTAATCCAGATATACTCTGCCGTTATCCTTGTTGCCATTATCCATGTAAACTTTAAGACATCTGAAAGCAGTGTTGGCAAAGCCCATTAACAATATGTTTCTGTTTAAAGTTAGAGTAAATTGTTTTTCAAAAACAAATGATATTGCTGTGTATGACTGACTTGGTATGCACCTAGTACCTTTGATCGCTTTAGCTAAAAGATAGGAAGGAAGGAAACATAATGATGTTAATTAGCCTCAAGCCCATTCTGAAGTGATTTCTTTTAGATATTCAATTTCACCTTAAATGAAATATGGGGAAATAGTTACCAGAGTATTTAAACATGAAATGAGCTGCAAAGAAATTGTTTTCACAATGCCTTTTTTTTTTTTTTTTTAGTGCAATTTAAATGATATATAAACTACATAGTGCAAGCCCAATTTCTTTCTGCCCTCGGCTTAGATATCCTTAAAAAGGAATTGATAATAAGTATTTTGTGGTTGTTGTTGTTTTGTTTTGTTCTGTTTTGTCCTCTAATCCTACCCCTTAGAATGTATTCTTTTTTTTTTTTTTTTTTTTTTTTTTTTTCTGTCCTCTAATCCTAACCTTTAATCTTGATAGCTAGACTTTAAGGAACACAGTGTCTTCTAGATACCTTGAAGAGCTGTACATTTCCTAAACGAAAATAGATATATTTCTGAAAGTCCATATATGCATAATTTGGTAATGAGGCTATTGACTTTACCATAGTGAAATATTTCACTTAATGCACAAGAAAACTGGGCAGATATACATGTAGCTATAACTAATGCTTTTATCTCATCCTTCATTAAGAATTTTCACTATCGGGATGCCTAGGTGGCTCAGTTGGTTAAGCAGCTGCCTTCTGCTCAGGTCATGATCCCAGGGTCCTGGGATCGAGTCCCACCTTGGGCTCCTTGCTCGGCAGGGAGCCTGCTTCTCCCTCTGCCTGTCTACCACTCTGTCTGCCTGAGCTCGTGCTTTCTCTCTCTCTCTCTCTAAAAAATAAATAAATAAAATATTAAAAAAAGAATTTTCACTATTGTCTAAGTTTTACATAAGAAAGTGTACTATGAAAGGAAAAAAAAAAGCCTAACTACCAATCCATAGACCAAAAAACAAAAACAAAAGCAAAACAAAACAGATAAGTTGATGTCATCATTTTTAAATGCTCACCCTCACATACTTATGTGAAGTTTGAATTAGATCTCATTAATATATTGTTGGATGTAAATTAGAAATATAGGCCTCTGGTGGTCACATTTCATCATGCAAATTGATTTTTTTGTTTGTTTTGTTTGTTTGCTTTTTAAGAAAACAAGATCATTAGGTATCAGGTCTTCTCTCACTTTAGGTGACATTACAGAGAAAAGAATTCCATTAAGTTTCAATATTTCTTAGCAAATCCCTGTGCCTAGTCAATTAATTTTGCTACAATTACTACATTCCCCTTCATATAATTATCTATTTCTGTCCATAGAACACTAATGTTTCTCTTCACATATTTATATATTGTCCACTTTTTAAGTAATGTTAAAATGGAACATCTAGGATAAATTTCTGTTGATTTTTCTTGGTAAAGGTCATATACAGTTCTGAATTTTTTGGTATGTTCCATACTTTTGACACTTGTCTTCCATGTACCTCATCTTTCTTTCTTATATTTTAAGACTCACAAATCACAGAGTCTTGCCTACAGAGGTATTCACAATGTAGTGACTCTGTAGGTTGAGTAAGTTTAACAGTGCAAATTTTCTATAGGGAATGCAAACAATAATTCAAACATACAAAAACTATAATTGTTCTGGAAGGCAGCCTACATGCTTTAGTCCTGGGTAATAGATACATTGAAGATATATTCCAGGGAAAAATGGTGGAAAATAAGAAGGCTATTTCATAAAGAACCACCTATAAGCTTGAAAAGGAAGAACCAAAGTCTAATTCCTTAGTATCTGTGAAATCTAACCCTTTGTCTCCAGGCTTATCACTAATGGCTTTTACTAACTGGACTGCTTCCTGAAGTTATTTTTCTCTACCTGAAATATATCTTCTATATTGCTCTCAAATAAATTTTGTGAAATTTGCACATAGTATGTTCACCCTTGCCTAATATTCTCCAATGTGTCTTCATAATAATAAAAAATAACACTCAAACCCATTAGTATAAAGAGAGCGTCCCTTAACACATCTCTCATGCACATCTCCGTATTTTACATCCTAATAAATTGCACTTAATATATCTTCCTGAGATGCTTGGCTGGCTGAGTTGATAGAGCATGTGACTCTTGACCTCAGAGTTGTAAGTTTGAGCTCCATGTTGGATATAGAAATTACTTAAAAGTAAAATCTTAAATCAAAAACATAAACAACTTATCTTCCTGTCCTATGACTGCTGCATCTGGAATGAACTTTCCTTTAATTCTTTACCTTATCTTTTAAAAATATATATATTATAATTTTAAAAATTATGTCATTTATTTCAAGAAATGTTCATTTACTCCCTGTTTGATTTGTATTTCAATATCAACTCCTAAATTTCTGCACAATTAGGGTGGCTACAAGCTCCTTGAAAGTAGACACTGCCTTAAGCGTAATGGAAGAGTGCATATTCCAGCTATATTCTATCTATATCATATATCAAAATCTAGGACTTGTCTTGGGGCAGGGAATGAACAATGACCTGAAGCATGCTAGCAAATCGACAAGGTAGAAACAAATTGTGTTGCTTTATTTCTTTCACTACTTTTAATTATTTATTCAGATACTGTACCTAAACTAAATTCTGAGCCTAAATTATATAAAGTGCCTAATTGCCCATAACTTATCTCTGTTTGTATTATTTGGCATTTGAAGTGTTAGTAGGAGGGAGGTGTGGTATTAATGACTCATTATAGAATTAGGAAGTTTGAAGTGTACATAGTAATAGTTAAAGGGATTTATTAGAAGGGGAAAAACAAAACATAAATAATGGGTCTAAACTAGAGAGCAAGGCTTGATATGTGGAAAACATGTGAGGAAATAGAACACCTTAGGAAGCTAAAATGAACAGATGAAGATGGCAAAACTCTCACTTTAGTCTATGCCAACACTCAGGACTGTCTTTATAATGAGAAGCTAGGTGTTCTGGAAAGCAGCTCAAACATTGCATCCCAATTTGCCTTCTGAGATTCCTGAATCAAAAATTCCATTCTTGAGGTTCCTATTGAGCTATTATAAAATAATCATTGCATGAATTCCATAGCATTTAACTCACATCTATGGTGAGTTTGTTGCCTTGAAAATTAGAAATGGATGCTCTTCTAGATCCAATAGTTAATGAGAAATTCTGTGAAATGCTGGGTATAGAGGAAGCTGCATGCTTAAATCTTCATAGCTAAGAGGAGGTCAGATGATCACGAAGCTATTATTTCTAGATTTAACCAATCTTATAGAATGTTATTATGATATATCAGTTGAGTGACATTGCATAAATAGCTATATTTTCTAAAACAAAATATTACTAATATTAGAAGCAGTTAAAGCAGTTGAATCACTATATTGTACACCTGAAACTAATATAATACTGTGTGTTAACTATATTGGAATTAAAACAAACAAAAAAAATTAAAAAACAGAATGCTTTTAGAATTTAACAAAATGAACTTTGAGAAACTACTGATATTTTGGAAGAAAAAAGTTATAGGCCTTGATTAAAGCAATAATTTCATTATTTTTTAACTCCGTTCTCTATAAAAGTGAGATAGTAATTATGTGACACATCCAGGAAGCAACAGGAAATTTAAATGATGCTTTTTATAGGTCTATGTTGTTAGCTCATTAACATTTTTAAACAGTCTGTTCTTCTAGACTTCTTGTCAAAATAATCAATCATCCATAAGTATAGCATAAGCTGAAAACATCGGTCTTGGGTTTTCTTCTATTTAGGCAATAGCAATATCTGTATTCATTTGCAAAACAATATAAAACATTGCCAGTGACATATCTGGTCAAATATTACTACTTTAGAATTGCTCAGAAATATTATCTGAAAGAATGTTTCTTCTAGGGTTGGATTTCTCTCTTTAAATAATAACCTTAAAAGTAAGAAGTGAATGAGATAGGTTGTGATTAGAATGATGGCAACATTGTAAAAAATTTAGTAAAAGGACCTTGGCCACAGCATCTTTAATTTATAGACAGTGGCCTAGAGAGTATACAATTTAAGGCATTTCTTCCAGCTGGCAGAGCAATAACGTTCCTTCTTTGCATGCACTCCTAGGTTACTAGAAAGAACTGTTACATATATAGCCTATGAAATCTACTTCACAAAGTAGAAAGCATGCCTCATTCAGAACCAAATATCTTCAGTTTAGCAAAAGATTTCAAGTAAGGCAGATTCTGAGTTTGACAAAAACCAATCCAAAATAACACCAGTATGATTTTTTTCCCCTAAGATAAATCACTGAGGGCTAAATATTCTAATTAAAAATAACATATGAACAGATAAATAGGAATCTGACTAGTACTCACTAAGCATGATAAATATTTTTTTTTGTTTCATATGAATTACTTCTTTTGAACCAGAGAAACTTAATGTTATAAAACTAATATTTTCTCTTTTTTATTGAGGTATAATTGAGATATAACATGACATTAATTTGAAATGATCAGTACAGTAAGTCTAATGAATACCTATCACCATACAGATTTTGTATTACAATGAGAAGTTTTAAGATTTACTCTCTTAGCAACTTTCAAATATAAGATACAATATTATTAACTATAGTTACCATGCTGTATAATGTATTCTTATGTCATATTTATATTTTAAGTAGATATTTATATAATTTGATTATCTTTACCCATTTTGTCCACCCTGCCTCTGGCAAACACCAACTGGTTCTCTGGATCTATGGATGTTTTTTACATTCATTTGTTTTATTTTACTTTCATTGCTATTATTTTAGATATCACATAATAATGGTATCATATAGTGTTTGTCTTTCTCTGAACTTATTTCCTTTAATTCAGTGTCCTCAAATATGTCCTCCATATTGTTGCAAATGGCAAGATTTCATTTTTATGGCTGAATAATATTCCATTATATATGTATCACAATTTCTCTGTCCATTCTTCTATTGATGGACACATAGTTTGTTTCCATACATTATTTACACTATTGTAAAAAGTGTTGCCATAAATTTAGGGGGTGAATATATCATTTTAAGTTAGTGTTTTTATTTTCTTTGGATAAGTAGCCAGAATCAGTTGCTGGATCATATGCTGGTTTTATTTTTATTTTTTAAGAAACCTCCATAGCATTTCCCATAGTGGCTGCACCAACTTACATTCCCATCAGCAGTGAACAAAGGTTCTCTTTTTTTCACATCCTTGCCAACACTTGCTATTTCTTTCTTTTTGTTCATAGCCAGTAGATAACTTTTTATTTTATTATTATTTTTAAGATCATATTTATTTATTTGACAGACAGAGATCACAAGTAGGCAGAGCAGCAGGCAGAGAGATGGGGTGGGGGGGAAGCAAGCTCGCTGCCAAGCAGAGAGCCCAACATAGGGCTCGATCCCAGGACCCTGGAATCATGACCTGAGCTGAAAGCAGAGGCTTTAACCCACTGATTGACCCAAGTGCCCACCAGTAGATAACTTTTTAATTCATACTGTCCATATATCATTGAGCACTTCAGAAAAAAGTACAAGAAGATCAATATTATTTTACATTCTAAAATAAAATAAAAGTATAGTAATATATTTGTGATTTTCTTTTTAGAAATAACTTGTCTGATGAACAATGTCTATGATTTTACTGAATTAGTAATCAAATTATATCACATATCATAATACGTATGTTTGAAGCAGAAAGAAGAGCTGGATAGAGGCAAATGTGAGATGAAATAGGTAGGCCAGTATAGGTCTGGATTCAGTTTGAGTATAATGAGTTGCTATTAAAGAATTCAAAGAAAGAATGTTACATTACATGATTTTGTGTTTAAAGAAGGCACCCTGTTCATTGGTGGCAGACAGGGAACCATTTAGAATGCTATTTCAGATGAGTAACTAGGGTTTTAAGCCAGCAGAAAAATGTGCTTATAGGCTCAATACGCATTTCCAAATCAGAACCATTAAGATATAATGAAAATGTGAGGGTCTATTTCTGGGCTCTCTATTCTGTTCCATTGATCTATGTGTCTGTTTTTGTGCCAGTACCATACTGTCTTGATGATGACAGCTTTGTAATAGAGCTTGAAGTCTGGAATTGTGATGCCACCAACTTTGGTTTTCTTTTTCAATATTTCTTTGGCTATTCGAGGTCTTTTCTGGTTCCATATAAATTTTAGGATTATTTGTTCAATTTCTTTGAAAAAATTGGATGGGATTTTGATAGGCATTGCATTAAATGTGTAGATAGCTTTAGGTAGCATAGACATTTTCACAATATTTATTCTTCCAATCCATGAGCATGGAACACTTTTCCATTTCTTTGTGTCTTCCTCGATTTCTTTCATGAGTACTTTATAGGTCTCTGAGTATAGATTCTTTGCCTCTTTGGTGAGGTTTATTCCTAGGTATCTTATGGTTTGGGGTGTAATTGTAAATGGGATTGACTCCTTAATTTCTCTTTCTTCTATCTTGTTGTTGGTGTAAAGAAATGCAACTGATTTCTGTGCATTGATTTTATATCCTGACACTTTACTGAATTCCTGTACAAGCTCTAGCAGTTTTGGAGATTTTTGATGTTTTGATGTTGATGGAGAATTTTGTTTGGAGATTTTTGATGACTGTTTCAACCTCCTTACTGGTTATGGGCCTATTCAGGTTTTCTATTTCTTCCTGGTTCAGTTTTGGCAGTTTATATGTCTCTAGGAAAGTATCCATTTCTTCCAGATTGTCAAATTTGTTGGGATAGAGTTGCTCATAATATGTTCTTATGATTATTTGTATTTCTTTGGTGTTGGTTGTGATCTCTCCTCTTTCGTTCATTATTTTATTTATTTGGGTCCTTTCTCTTTTCTTTTGCACTACTGGGTATTTACCCTAAAGATACAAATGTAGTGATCCGCAGAGGCACGCATACCCGAATGTTTATAGCAGCAATGTCCACAATAGCCAAGTTATGGAAAGAACCTAGATGTCCATCAACAGATGAATGGATAAAGAAGAGGTGGTATATATATACAATGGAATACTATGCAGCCATAAAAAGAAATGAAATCTTACCATTTGCGACAACATGGATGGAACTAGAGCGTATTATGCTTAGCGAAATAAGTCAACTGGAGAAAGACAACTATCACATGATCTCCCTGATATGAGGAAGTGGAGATGAAAGGGGGGTGGGGGTTAAGGTGGTAGGAAAAGAAAAAAATGAAACAAGATGGGATCAGGAGGGAGACAAACCATAAGAGACTCTTAATGTCATAGAACAAACTGAGGGGGGTGGGAGGGAAGGGGTTGGGAGAGGGGGGTGGGGTTACATTATATGTTTAAATAAAAAGGCTTAAAGAAAAAAAAAGATATAATGGTAGTATGAATGTGGAATTGGGTTAAAGAGAAGAGGACAACTGTCTTTCTGGCTTGAACAAATGGATAGATAACACTATTTCCTGAGATTTGGAGCAAAAGGGGAAGAACAGATGTTTGTTAGTGAGAAAAGAATAATTACATTTTGATTATGTCCAATTCAGATATCTATGAAATTTCCAAGTGAGTGTTGATAGAGACAATTAAATAATATGAATGAAAAATATGGAGGAGATGTATGATTCGGAGATGTGTAGGGGAGATTCATGGTCATGTAAATAGTAATTACATAGGAGAAAGCATACAGGAAGAATAAAAATATGTCAAGGCCTGAATAAGTCCAACATTAGAAGTCTAGCAGAGGAGGAAAACCCAGCACCATAGATATACACAAAAAAAGTGACAGTCAACAATATTGTATTTAGAATTTCAAGGAAAAATAACATGATTTACAATATCAAATAAAAAATATCAAATGATAATTAAGGCATCCATAGCAGAAACACAAATTGTATTCTACATAAAGTGTATTTCTCATCTACTGCCTCTTATGACAGCTAATTTTTATTTCTAGATACAAGAAAATTTCAATTGTTACTAGGTAAATGTTCTTAAGGTTTTGACAACACAGAGCTAATCTACAAACACTCTTCAAGAACTAGAATTGCCAAGTTCCTGACATTAACTGGCATTTTAAAAGTTTATTGCTTTGAGAAATAATCCTATATTCCTACACTAGAGGTAGTTTTAATATTATTATATATAGTAAAGATCTAGGCATATAGAAAACAGATGCACCAGAGCTTTGAGTTTATTTTATTTTATTTTATTTTATTATTATTATTATTATTATTATTATTATTATTTTAGATTTTATTTATTTGCCAGAGAGAGAAACGAAGTGTGCACAAGCAAGGAGAGAGGCAGGCAGAGGGAGAAGCAGGCTCCCCCCTGAGCAGGGAGCCCGGGACCCTGGGATCATGACCTGAGCTGAAGGCAGATGCTTAGCAACTGAACCACCCAGGTTCCTCAGCTTTGAGTTTCTTTTGTGAAGAAAGAACCAATAAATACACTTAACACCAAAACTTAGAAAATAATCAGCCGCAAAACAAAAAGTTGCCTTAATGCCACTACAGAAAAACTTCATGTATCTAAATGTCTATAATTTAAGAAAGTGTACAGAAAGTCCTAACCATGAATAAAACTAAGTTATCAATATAAAATACCACTTTAGGGATTTGTGCTAATTTTCAGTTTCAACATATAAAAGCTATTAATTAGTGGTACAGCTTTCTTTGTGTTTTACTTCATTCCTCATTCTAGCCTCTTAAGACAGTGCACAAATTTTTAAAGGGTCTTAAAGTAACCTGGGGATATTGTAAATATCTGGATTCTGATTTAGTACTTCTGAAATATTGTCTGAGATTCTGTATTGCTAACAAGATCCCTGGTGATATCAATGTTCTGTGGTTTGGGACATAGTTCTGATCGAAAGGATTTAAAAACTGATTAACTCTGAGTGCCTGATGTGGGAAAGGCAAATGCATGTCTTCTTACATCCAAAGTAGGAGATAAAACCTAATCTAATTGTATAGTGGGATATGCAGTTGTCTTAGGCTCTAAGAAGCATAATATGAAAATTATTTTATGAAAAATTAATCTTCATAAATTTTATGAAAATTTAATATATGCCTTTTAAAAATCTATTTCTGCCCAAACCATTACCCCAGACTTTGATGACTAAAAGCAACGAACATCTACTATCTCACAGTTTCAATTTAGATATTCAGAAGTATAATTGAGTAGCTCTGCCTCAGAGAATCTTGAGAGTTTTGGGCATGGTGCTTACAGATGCAGGCATCTGAGGGTTTCACTGGGGCTGGGGGATTTGTGTCCAAGGTGGTTCATTCACATGTCTTTCAAAAGACATAGTTCTTCATCATGTGGCCCTGTCTATATGTCTACATGAGTGCCTTAACAACACAGCAACAAGTTTTCCCCAGAGTAGACAATATAAGACAGAGAAAGACTGAATCCACACTATTTTCTAAGACTAGAGCTTAGAATTTACACACTATTATTTTCACAATATCATATTGGTTACACAGGTTAGCCTCATTCAATGTTGAAAAGAAGTACTATGTTTTTCAACCTCAGTACTATTGATAGTTTTTGGTCAAAAACTTTTTGAGACAGACTGATCTATTATAGGATGTTAGGCATCATTTTTGGCTCTAGAAACTACAGAGGAAATTTGTATCTCAGTTTAGAAAACTGAAATTGTCCTATATATATTTTTTTTCTTTTTGAGGTATAATTGATATGCACCATCAATTAGTTTTAGACATTCAACATAAAGATTCAATATTTTTATATATTTTGAAATGACCACCACATCACCATATATAGTTACAGAAATTTTTCTGTACCATACGTAGTTACAGAAATGTTTCTTGTGATGAGAATTTTAAGATCTACTCTGTTAAGTAGTTTCAAATACGCAATACAGTATTATTAACTATAGTCTCCATGTTGTACATTATCTCTACATGACTTACTTATTTTATAATGGGGAGTAGTTACCTTTTGATTCTCTTCACATATTTTTCCCAAATGCCAGCCCCTGCCTTTGGCAAATATCTATCCATTATCTGGATCTATGAGCTTGTTTTGTTTTGTTTTTTTAGATTCCAGATATAAATGAGATCATGCAGTATTCGTCTTTCTCTAACTAATGTCGTTGAGGATAATGCCCTCAAGGTCCATCTATTTTGTCACAAGTGTCAAGATTTCATTCTTTTTATGGTGTCTATATACCATATTTTCTTTATCCATTCAGCTGTCCATGGACATTTAGGTCATTTCCTTATCTTGGCTACTGTAAATAATACTGCAATGAACATGGAGTTCTGTGTATCTACTTGAGGTAGAGTTTTGTTTTGTTTTGTTTTCAGATAAATACTGAGAAGTGGAATTGCTGAATTATATGGTAGTTCTATTTTTAATATTTTGAGGAAACTCCTTACTGTGGGATTGTGGCTATAGTGATCTGCTTTTTCCACCAATAATGTTTATGGGTTCCCTTTTCTCCACATTCTTGTCAGCCCTTGCTATTTCTTGCCCTTTTGATAATAGCTATTCTAACAGGTGTGTGGTGATATATTGTTTTGGTTTTGATTTGCATTTCCTTGATGATTACTGATGCTGAGCATCTTTTCATGCACTTGTTGGCCATTTGAATGTCTATATAAAAATATCTGTCCAGATTTTATGACCATTTTTTAATTGAAGTGTATTTTTTGTTTTATTTTCTTGTTTTGTTTTGTTTTTGTTTTTGCTATTGTTGTATGAGGTTTTTTAAAAATTTGCTTGAATAGTAACCCCTTATAAGATATATGATTTATAAATACTTTCTCCATTCTGTAGGTAGACTTTTCATTTTGTTGATAATTTCCTCTGTTGTGAAGAAACTTTGTTTTTGAAGTAGTGCCACTTACTTATTTTTTGCTCTTGTTTCCTTGATTCCAGTGTCAAGTCCAAGAAATAATTGCCAAGAGCAATGACAGAGAACTTACTGCCCATATTTTCTTCTAAGAGTTTTATAGTTTCAGATTTTACATTCAAGTGTTTGATCCATTTTGAGTTAATTTTGTGTGTGGTGTTAAGATATTGGTTCAATTTCATTCTTTTGCATGTGGCTTCCCAGTTTTCTCAATATCTTTCATCGAAGTGACTCTTCTTTCCCCTTTGTATATTCTTATTTTGTTGTTGCTGCTGCTGTTGTTGTTATTATAATAAATTAGTTTACCATATACACACAAACTTTTTCAGGGGCTATTTTCTTCCATTAATCCATGAGCCTGTTTTTATGCCAATACCATCCTGTATTGTTTACTATAGTTTTGTAATAGAATTTGAATTCAGTCAGTATGATGTTTCCAGCATTGCTCTTCTTTGTTAATATTGGTTTGGCTATTTGGGACCTTTTGAAATTCCATGCAAATTTTGGATCGTTTATTCTAGTTCTGTGAAAAATGCCACTGGGATTTTGATAGGGATTGTATTGAATCTGTAGATTGCTTTTGATAGTGTAGACATTTTAACAATACTAATTATTCCAATCCAAAAGCATGGTATACATTTCCATTTGTTTTTCTTGCCTTCAATTTCAACAATATTGTACAGTTTTCAGGCTACAGGTATTTTACCTTCTTGGAAAATTTGTTCCTAAGTATTTTATTCTACTTAGTGCAATTGTAAATAGGATTGTTTTCTTAATTTCTCTTTCTGCCTCTTCATTATTAGTGCATAGAAATGTAAGAGATTTCCACACATTAATGTATGTCCCAAAAAAGTCACAGAATTCATTTATTAGTTCTCATTTTTTTGGTACGTTCTTTAGGGATTTCTACATATATAGTATTTTATCTGAAAATAGTGACAATTTTACCTCTTCCTTTTCAATTTGGATGCTTTTTCTTTCTTTCTTCTTTTTATTTCCCTCTTCTCTTTCCCTTTCCTTCTCCATCCATCCTCCCTTCCTCCCTCACTCCCTTCCTCCCTCCCAAGCCCTCCCTTCTTTCCTCCCTTCCTCTCTTCCTTCTTTCCTCTTCTTCTTCTTTCTCATCTTCTTCATCCTCCTCCTTCTACTTCTCCTCCTCCTCCTTCTTCTACTTCTTCTCCTCCTCCTCCTTCTTCTTCTCCTTCTCCTTCTTGTTCTTCTTCTTATTTCCTCTTTCTTCTTTTTTCTTCTCCTTCTTTTTTCCTGATTGCTGTGGTTAGGACTTCCAGTACTATGTTTAATAAAAGTAGTAAGGATGAGCATTCTTGCTTTTTTTCCTGATCTTAGAAGAGAAGCTTTCAGGTGTTCCTCATTGGGTATAATGTTAGCTGTGGGCTTGTCTATAATGGCCTTATTATGTTGATGTACATTCCATCTTCACACTCTTTGTTGAGAGTTTTTACATAAAGGTATGTTGAATTCTGTCAAATAATATTTTCTGCAAGTATTGAGGTAATAATATAAATTTTCTCATTCATTGTGTTAATGTGGTGCATCATGTTGATTGACCTGCAGACATTGAGCTTTCTGACAGGGGTCTCAGCCAACAACTCAGAAGGGGAGTAGAGGGAACACTGTATCCCTGAGATAAATCCTACTTGATCATGGTGTATAGTCTTTTAATGTATTGTTGAAACCAATTTGCTAATATTTTGTTGAGGATTTTTGCATCTATATTTATTAGGGATAGTGGCCTTTACTCTTTTCTTGTGACATTTTTGTCTGCTTTTGGTCTGAGTAATGCGGGCCTTATAAAATGATTTTGGAAGTGTTCTTTTCCTTTCTATTTTATAAGTTAAATTCAATTAGTCAATTTACAGCACATCATTAAATGTAGTGTTCAATAATTTATCATTTGCATATCCCTTCAATTTTTTTTTATGAACAGTTTGGGAAGGATTGGTTTTAATTCTTCTTTGAATGTTTGGTAGAATTCACTAGTGAAGTCATCTTATTTTGTAAGGAGTTCTAAAATATTGCTCAATCTCTTTACTAAAATTGGTTTTTCAGATTTACAATTTCTTCATGATTTACAATTTCTTCATGATTCTTGGAAGATTGTGTGTTTCTAGGAATTTATCCATTTCTTCTAGGTTGGATAATTTGTTGATGTATAATTTTTTTGTAGAAGTCTCACAATCTTTTGAATTTCAGTTTTAATGTCTCCTCTTTTATTTCTGATTTTATTTATTTGTATCTACTTATTTGAGCTCTTTTTGTTTTTGGCTGGTCTAGCTAAAGAGTTGTTAATTTTGTTTATCTTTTCAAAGAACCTGTTCTCAGTTTCATTATTCTTCTAATTGTCCTTTTAGTCTCTATTTTTGCTCTGATCTTTGTAATTTCCTTCTTTCTACTAACTTTAGGCTTTATTTGTTCTAGTTTTTGAGGTACAATGTTAGGTTGCTTATTTGAAAAAATTTCTTGTTTCTTGAGGTAGCCATTTATCACTATAACATTTTCTCTTATAACTGCCTTTATTTTATTCCATAAATTTTCTATTTCCATCTTTATTTGTCTCAAGGTGTTTTTTAATCTCATTTTCAATTTATTCATCCACCCATTGGTTGTTTAGTACCTGATGTTTAGTCTGTACATATTTATAAATTATCCAGTCTTTTCCTTGAAATTGATTTCTAGTTTTATACAACTGTAGATGGAAAAAAATGCTTGATATGATTTCTGTCTTCTTAAATATTTTTATGGCTTGTTTTGTAGCCTAAATATGACCTATCCTTAAGGATGTTCCATGTGTAGTTGAGAAGAATGTCTTCTGCTGTTTTGAGGAAATGTTCTATGTATATCTATTAAGTCTATCTGGTCGAATGTGTCATTTAAAGCAAATATTTCTTCATTGAATTTCTTTCTAAATGATCTAGGCTTTGATGTAAGTGGTTATTAAAGGCTCTTATTATTATTTTATTGCTATCTATTTCTCCTATTAGGTCTGTTAATATTTGCTTTATATATTTAGGTGCCCCTATTTTGGTGCATAAGGTCTCTTTTGTCTACTCCAGTTTTCTTTTGATTTCCATTTGTATGGAATGTCTTTTTCTGTCCCTTCATTTTGCATATGCCCATACATGTGAAGATGTGAAGTTGGTCTCATGTAGGAAACTCACAGATGAAATTATACATATATATATGCATATATATGTACACACACACACACATATATATATATATATATATATATATATATATATATATATATAAATGAATATATATATTCATTCAGCCACTCTATCTTTTGATTGGATAATTTAATACATTTATATTTGAAGTAATCATTAATATGTATGTACTAATTGTCATTCTGTTAATCATTTACTGGTTGTTTTGTAGTTCTTTTGTTTCCTTCTCTTGCTCTCTTCTTTTTGTTTGATGGCTTTCTTCAAGGGTATGTTTAGATTTCTTTCTAATTAAGTTTTGTGTATCTACCATAAGTTTTTGCTTGGTGTTTACCATGAGGTTTACATATAACAATTTACATTTATAAGTTCTTGAAGTTGTTAAGAGCTTAAGTCTGAATGCATTCTAAAGCTCTACATTTTTATCCCCCTCATGTTTTGTTTTGGTGTTATATTTTACAACTTTTTATCTTGTATATTCCTTAACCAATTATTGTAGTAAACTTCATTCTTCTATTTTTTTTCTTTTAAACTTTATACTAGCTTTATAAGTGATGAATCTACTACCTTTACTATATATTTACTTTCACCAGTGAAATCAATACTTCCATGTTTTCTTGTTACTAATTATTGTCCTTTCTTTTCAGCTTAAATAATTCCTCTTAATGTTTCTTGTAAGGCTGGTGTAATGGTGATGAATTATATTCACTTTTGTTTGGGAAAAACAAACATACAAACAAAAAACAAACAAACAAACAAAAAAACATTACCTCTCCATCATTTCTGAATGGTAACTTTTAATATGTAAAGCTGTTCCTTTCTGCCCTGCAAAGTTTCTACTAAAATATCTGACAATCATGTTACAGGAGTTTCCTGGTCTATAACAAGTTGTTTTTCTTTAGGTGTTTTAAGATTCTCTCCTTATTTTGGGGCGCCTGGGTGGCTCAGTGGGTTAAAGCCTCTGCCTTTGGCTCAGGTCATGATCTCAAGTTCTTGGGATCAAGCCCCACATCGGGCTCTCTGCTCAGCAGAGAGCCTGCTTCCCCCTCTCTCTGTCTCTGCCTGCCTCTCTGCCTACTTGTGATCTCTATCAAAAAAATAAGTAAAATATTTAACAGCAAGAACAACAAATCCTCTCATTTTTAATTTTTCACATTTTAGTCAGAATGTATCTTGATATGGGTCTCATTAGTCTCATCTAATTTGGAATTATCTTCCTGGAACTACATATGTGTCTCTTTCTCCAGGTTAGAGAATTTTAATGCCATTAATTCTTCAACTAATTTTTTCTGTCTCCTTTTCTCTCCTCTCCTTCTGGGAGTCCTATAATGGAATGTTAGTCCACTCGAGGGTCTGCAAGTCCCTTAAGCTACTGTCACTCTTTTTCCTCCTTTTTTTTTTTTCTTTTTGAAGGGCCACAGTGACGCCATTCAAGGCGGCAGCCCTTTGGTTGTTTACATTAAGCTGAAGACATTCCAAAGCGGTTCTCACATATGCAAATAAAGGATGGGACAAGAGCCAATAGAAATGGTTACTACATATGCAAATAAAGGATGGGACAAGAGCCAATAGAAATGGTTACTACATACGCAAATAAAGGATGGGACAAGAGCCAATAGGAATAGTTACTACATATGCAAATAGGGAATCGGACATGAACCAATAGAGGGTGATTCTCCATATGTAAACGAGGGACCAAGTGAGAGCCAATCGGGGTTATTGCCCTATATGCTAACAAAGGATAGAAAAACAACCAGTAAGGAAAACTCCCTGTCAGCAGTTTTTCCTAACTGACCAACCCTCCTCGGACAACACAGCTTAAGTCACCTCAAACACCAATCATTTTTAAGGTCACCTACACATGTAACCATGTGGCTATGTACTTTTTGCGCTTAAAATAGCCTATATAATCTCTGTAAAATTCCAGCTGGCCCCTCCTCCTGAACTCCACTGTGTCGGTGTGTAGGACGAGGTCCGAGCTGCAGCCCACCCACCTGAATAAAGCCTTGCTTTTGCATTTCGGAACGTCTGGCTCTCGGTGGTCTTTTTGGTGGTGGTCTTGTGATCTGGGCATAAGATTGGGGGCTCTTCCGGGATTTCTCCAGAGACCCCTGAGACCCCCCCCCCCCCCCCCCCCCCAGACCCCGAAGGTAAGAGAAGGTAAGCGTTGTTGAATTGTTTTGTTCTGCCGATTGTCTGTTCGTCCGCTTTGCTTTCATTTTCTCTTTGCTCTCATTCTCCCCCTTGTGGTTGGCTGTACCATTTTGTACTTGAAGGGATTGTCGGAGCAGACGTCCTTACAAGGCAATCCTGGAGGAACTGGGAGATGTCCCAGATCCTCACTTGAAGGGGGACATTTGGAACTCCATCTCAATACTTGTAGGGCATAGGTCGGTCCGGTTTTTGGTCAGAACCGACCGGGAAGACCTCCTGACCAAGGCTCAACCCACCCACCTTGAACACCTTGAGTCTGCTCCTTCTGTTTTGTCACAGGAGTGGGCACATTGGCTTGGGAGATCTCCACCTCGTACCCGTAAGTCTTGTAATAAACAGGCCTGTGTGCATTGTGTCTTCTGTTTTTGTGGAATCATTCTACCTGTTACTATTTTGTGGACCATACTGTTGGCTGACCGGATGACAAGACTGACAACTATGGGCAATATCACATCCAGTCCCCTGGACTTAACCCTAGCCCACTGGAGGGAAGTTAAGAAGATAGCTTTGAATCAGAGGGTGGCCGTTAAGAAGGACAGATGGATTACCTTGTGCAGGTCAGAATGGCCCACGTTTGAGTTAGCTAATTGGCCACCTGAGGGGAGCTTTGATATAAGTAAGATCAGAATTTTACAGCGCCTAATCTATACCCCTCGTTTAGGCCATCCAGATCAAGTTTCCTATATAGTCACTTGGAGAGAACTCGTAGATAAGGACGCCCCAACTTGGGTTAAGCCTTTCTTACCACCCAGTCTCTCTTCTACTCCTTCTTCTTCCCCCACCCCAATACTCGTTGAAAAAACACAGGGTGGAGAAAAAGAAGATGAGAAAATAACCAAGAAGGAAGAGAAGAAGCTGTACCCACCTATTCTCCAGGAAGAAAGTACAGAGGAAGGAACATTTTCCCCTCTGTACTCTCTACACCAGTTAGTCTTAACCGAGGCACAAGAAGAAAAACCTGAAGAGAACAAACATGTTTCAGCTGCACCCTCCTCTCCGGAGGGTCCCACCCAGTCAACTCACCAGCGCCGAGGAGTTACACCCCCTTATAATTCTATTGCTCTTCCCCTTTGCCCTATAGGTCCTGAGGATGCAGATAGTCCACAACAGTTCCAGTACTGGCCATTTGCTACTAGTGATCTTTACAATTGGCATGCTCAAAATGCCCCCTTTTCTGAGAAACCCCAGGATTTAATTCGCCTGTTTGAAACTATTCTTTTCACTCACCAGCCCACTTGGGATGATTGTAACCAGGTTTTACAGGTCTTTTTCACCACGGAGGAGAGGGAAGCAGCCCAGAGACTCGTTCCCGGCCCCACCGGAGCACCCATTATGGATCCTACCCAGATTGCTGCCTATTTTCCTGAGACCTGACCAGGATGGGACTACAATATGGCTGAAGGTAGGGAATGACTCCTTGTCTACCGCCAGGCTCTGTTGGCAGGTCTCAAGGCGGCGGCTCACCGACCTACCAATATGACCAAAATTTATGATGTTAAACAAGGAGAAAACGAAAGTCTGGCAGCATATCTTGAGCGAGTCATGGAGGCCTTTAGCCGATATACTCCATATAACCTTGAGACCCAGGAGTCCGCTCAAATGATTATGTTTGCCTATATAAATCAGGCTGCACCGGACATAAAGCGAAAATTACAGGCTCTAGACAGGCTCGGTGAAAAATCTGTTAGGGATCTAGTAACAGCGGCGGAAAATGTTTATAAAAAAAGAGAGATGGAAGAACAAAAACAGGAGAGAAAAAACAAAGAACATGAAATCATGCGTGAGAAAAGGGATAGAACAAAAGAAAAAAGTTTGGCTAGAATCTTGGAACAACAACAGGCCCAACACAAGAGGGACCTCAGGGAAATCCTGTCTTCTGTACAAGCAGGAGACTTTAAGCACCTTCCTCTTTGGGGAAGGAACAGACACCCAAACCTCAACCGAAAGTAAAAGTGGGAAAAAACCAGTGTGCCTATTGCAAAGAGGAGGGACATTGGATCAAGAATTGCCCAGAACTAGCTAAAAAGAAAGAAAAAGAACAAAAAGCAGGAGCGAGAGTGTTGTGTGGAGTTAGCAGAAGACAGTGACTGAGGAAGTCAGGGCTCAGACCCCCTCCCTGAGCCTAGGGTCACATTGAGAGTGGAGGAGAACCCAGTTACATTCATGGTAGATACAGGAGCAGAAAACTCAGTGTTACTAGCCCCGAGAGGACCAATGTCCACTAAGACAACATGGGTACAAGGTGCGACTGGCATAAAACCCTATAGATGGACTACCCGAGGACAGTAGACTTGGGAATAGGCCAAGTAACCCACTCATTTTTAGTTATTCCTGACTGCCTCTGTCCATTGCTTGGACGTGATCTGCTAACAAAAATGAAAGCTCAGATACAGTTCACGGGCAATGGGGCTTCTGTGATGGACTCAAAAGGAAAGCCTGTTAGTATACTAATAACTAGTAAGTTAGAAGAGGAATATAGGCTGTACCAGCATCCCAAGCTTGAGTCTCCAGAAAATGAGTGGCTACGGGTGTTTCTCCAAGCATGGGCAGAAACTGGGGGAATGGGACTGGCAAAACATCGCCCTCCAATCTTTGTGGAGCTCAAAGCTGGGGTAGATCCAGTAACAGTTCGCCAGTACCCTATGTCACTAGAAGCCAAGAAAGGGATTACTCCTCACATCAGAAAATTGTTAGATTTAAGAATCTTGAAGCCCGTCCAGTCAGCTTGGAATACCCTGCTGCTGCCTGTCAAAAAGCCCAATTCTGATGACTATAGACCAGTACAAGATTTGAGAGAAGTGAACAAGAGGGTAACAGACATTCACCCAACAGTCCCAAACCCGTATACCCTGCTGAGCTCCCTATCACCAAGCCATGTGTGGTATACTGTGTTAGATCTAAAGGGTGCCTTCTTTAGCCTGCCCTTAGCCCCACAGAGCCAAAACTACTTTGTGTTTACCTGGCACGATCCTGAAATTGGGATAAGCGGTCAATTGACCTGGACGAGACTGCCTCAAGGATTCAAGAACTCGCCTATCATCTTTGATGAGGCGCTACATGAAGACCTAAATGAGTACTGCTCCAAAAATCCCGAAATAAGCCTATTGCAATATGTGGATAACTTGTTAATAGCCACTCCAGACCAGGATAGCTGTCTCAAGGGGACAGCTAGGCTCTTGAAGACACTTGGCAACCTGGGATATAGGGCTTCAGCTAAAAAGGCACAAATCTGTAAACCTGAAGTCACTTATCTGGGCTTCATACTGAAAGAGGGCAAGTGTTGGCTGCCAGATACACGTAAAGAAACCGTGCTAAGAATCCCTGTGCCTAAGTCAGCCAGGCAAGTCAGAGAGTTCCTGGGAACAGTGGGCTTTTGCCAGCTGTGGATACCTGGGTTCACTGAGATGGCCAAGCCTCTATACGAAGCCACCAAAAATCTTCCCAAATTTCACTGGACTGAGCAGATGCAAAAAGCCTTTGAGGCCATCAAGAGAAGCCTCCTGGAGGGTCCTGCCTTGGGCCTACCTGATGTGAACAAGCCATTCACGCTATTCGTGGCAGAAAATAAAGGAGTTGCAAAAGGGGTACTCACCCAGCCAACTGGACCTTGGAAACGGCCCGTGGCCTACTTGTCAAAGAAATTAGACCCTGTCACCGCTGGGTGGCCCCCATGTCTGAGAATTATAGCTGCAGTAGCTCTCAGTGAAAGATGCTGATAAATTAACTTTGGGACAGAGGTGGCCACTCCGCACGCTCTAGAGGGTGTGCTAAAACAACCACCCAACTGGTGGATGAGCAATGCCTGCATGGTCCATTACCAGACTTTGTTACTCAACCCCGAGCGGATTAGCTTTTGTGTACCTACAGCATTAAATCCAGCTACTCTGCTGCCGGACCCAGATCTAGAAGTTCCCTTGCATGACTGTGAGCAGATCCTGGCCCAAACGCATAGCCTCAGGCCAGACTTATTGGATTTGCCACTACCACATGCCGAGCATACTTGGTTTACTGATGGCAGCAGCTTCATTCGAGATGGAAAAGGTATGTGGGCACGGTGGTCACTGTGGACACAGAGATAGTGTGGGCAGAAGCCCTCCCCCAGGGGACATCTGCACAAAGGGCAGGATTAGTGGCACTAACAAAGGCCCTACAGATGGGAAAAGGAAAAAGACTAAATATATATATGGACAGCCAGTACGCTCTTGCCACCGCACATGTCCATGGAGCCATCTACCAAGAGAGGGGGCTACTAACAGCTGAAGGGAAGGCCATTAAGAACAAACAAGAGATTTTAAGTCTTGTCCAGGCCCTATGGGAGCCTGCAGAAATTGCCATTATGCATTGTCCGGGTCATCAAAAGGGAGCTGATCCAGTGACTAGGGGAAATAATTTGGACCTACCGGGCTGCCAAGGAAGCGGCCCTCCAGCCCAGCACCAACTCTAGTTGGACCCAGGGCCACGAGAGTTGCCTCCTATACCTCAGTATTCTCAAGAAGACTCAGAATGGATAAAGAAAATTCCCATGGCCCACAAGCCTCCAGACAGAGAAGGAAACAAAGGTTGGTGGAAAACTTGTGAGGGGAAGCTTATCTTGTCGCAAGAGCTGGACAACAGGATTCCTGAGAGGATCCACCGAGCTTCTCACATGGGAACTCGAAGAATGCATGACTTGCTTTGGCACTCCAAAGTGAAAATTAGACAAGGAAATCAGCTTATTGAGGACATTGTTAAAATTTGTAAGGCCTACCAGCTCACTAACGCCCCCAATCAACCGGTTACACAAGGAGCTCGCCTTCGTGGGGATAGGCCAGGTGCATATTGGGAAGTAGATTTCACCGAGATTAAACATGGAAAATTTGGATGTAAGTATTGGCTAGTTTTTGTAGACACCTTTTCAGGATGGGTTGAAGCTTATCCCACCAAGCATGAGACTGCAAATATCGTGGCCAAGAAGATCCTAGAAGAAATCTTGCCCAGGTATGGCTTCCCATCCACCATTGGGTCGGACAATGGACCGGCCTTCATCTCAAAAGTAAGTCAGGGAATAGCCGCTGTGCTGGGGACAAATTGGAAATTGCATTGTGCTTATAGACCCCAGAGTTCAGGACAGGTAGAAAGAATGAATCGGACTCTAAAAGAGACCTTAACTAAATTGGCCTTAGAGACTGGTGCAGACTGCGTGTACTCTTCCCTTTTGCTTTGTTTAGAGTAAGAAATTCTCCCTATCAGCTTGGCTTTATTCCTTTTGAAATAATGTACGGGCACCCCCCGCCCATTATCCCTAGCCTTCAGACTGAATTGCTTACGGACTTGGATGATACTGAATTCTTGTGTAAACTTGACTATTTGCAGTTTGTGCATAAGAATGTATGGCCTCAACTTAAAGCATTATATGACTCCGCTTCTGTCCCTACCCCCCATTCATTCAGACCAGGGGACTGGGTGTTCGTCCGAAGGCATAACCCAAGGTCCTTGGAACTGCGGTGGAAGGGACCCTACGTGGTGCTGCTGACTACACCCACTGCCCTCAAGGTGAATGGCATCACTGCTTGGGCCCATCACTCCCACGCCAGACTAGCAGACCCCTTCGCCCTGGAGGAAAACTACTGTGGTGAAACATGGGAGGTCTCCAAGCATCCAACCCAGCCGCTTCGCCTTCGCCTCAAGAAAAGAAAATTGGACTAAGTACTGTTTGAACCCAGGGACTGAATTTGTGCAAGGCACTATTGGGACTCCTTCTAATATCCTTGTCAGCCATAGCCTTGGGTTCCAATCCCCATCAACACTATAATGTCACTTGGTAGGTTATAGACACCAGCTCGGGAACAATACTTAATCAGACTACTCAGGCCCACCCCCCAGACACATGGTTCCCTAACCTCCAAGTGGACTTCCAAAACTTCTTTCCCCATGTTCCATAAGCACCCGCATTTACCGGTGCCTATAACGACCCAGGAACCTTCCAAAAGCTCCATTTCTATGTCTGTCCTGGCCATTCACCCCATCTGCGACCCGCACCCCTTTTCCGACCCATGCTCCGCCACCCATGTGGAGACGCAGCAGATTATTTCTGCACCTCCTGGTCATGTGTCTTGACGGGACACATATGGTGGATATCCCCCAAAACTGGTGACTTAATCACCTTGAATAAGGGCCAATTATGTAACTCTATAATAATCTACTTTACCGAACAAGGTAAACTGGCTCAGGACTGGGGACATGGAAAAACCTGGGGAATTCAAATGTATGATAAGGTAAGACTTTCACCCTGAGACCAGGGGAAGCTCTTTACCATTCACAGACAAACAAATCCTCTTACCACAACGGTCGGACCCAATAAAGTACTGAACCCCAGGTCAAAAGCTCCAAGACCTAAACCTTCACCCCCACAGGCAACCACCACTAGTCCACTCTTTAGTGTACCCCTGGATCCCACTAGTCCAGGACCTATAAATGAAGATCTGTGATGGAAACTATTGGTTACGACATATAAAGTCCTCAATGCCACCAACCCAAACTCCACATCCTCCTGTTGGCTATGCTATGATGTTAGGCCCCCTTTTTATGAAGCTATAGGTCTAAATAGCACTTATAACACCTCCACAGAATCAAATCCCTCCTATTGCCCCTGGCAGGACCATAAAGTTGGCCTGACCCTACAGTCTGTACAAGGCCAAGGACTCTGCCTAGGGACAGTGCCGGCTAACAAAGAAGACTCCTGCGCCCACATAGAGACAAATCCACACCTTAATAACATCAAATGGCTTGTCCCAAGAAACAATGGGTGATGGATATGTTCCGGGACCAGCCTAACCCCTTGCCTCTCAATAGCAGTCTTTAATGCTTCCAAGGAATTTTGCATTTTGGTCACCATTATGCCCCACATTCTATATCACCCTGAGGAAAGAATGTATTCCCACTGGGGCTCAGATAACCACCAAATGGCCAAAAGAGAACTTGTAACTGCTCTAACAGTCGCAACCCTATTTGGTTTAGGCACTGCAGGGGCTGGAACAGGCATAGCTGCCCTAACTACCCAACAGACAGGGATAACCTCCCTAAGGGCAGCCATAGATGAGGACCTCGAAAGAATAGAAAACTCCATCAGTCATTTAGAAAAATCCCTCACCTCTCTGTCCGAAGTGGTACTCCAAAATAGAAGAGGCCTTGACCTCTTATTCCTCCAACAAGGGGGTCTATGTGCTGCCCTAGGGGAAAAAATGCTGCTTTTATGAAGACCACACAGGAGTAGTTAGAGATTCCATGGCCAAAGTCAGAGAAGGCCTGCTAAAATAAAAAAAAAAAAAAAAAAAAAAAAGAACGGGAAGCACAACAAGGCTGGTTTGAATCCTGGTTTAATAGCTCACCTTGGCTTACCACGTTACTATCTACTTTATTGGGACCCTTGGTAATTATTATTCTGTTGTTAACATTTGGCCCTTGCATTCTGAACAAATTGGTAAAGTTTATGAGGGACAGACTGAATACCATACAATTAATGGTAGAGCAAACTAGATATATACCTCTTCCAGACAAAGAATTATTGGAGTTAAGCTTTGGGCCTGAACCACAGGATTGTGTTTCGTGTCCATAAGTCAAGGGGGGAATGAAGGGCCAAAGTGATGCCATTCAAGGCAGCAGCCCTTTTGTTGTTTACATTAAGCTGAAGACATTCCAAAGCGGTTCCCACATATGCAAATAAAGGATGGGACAAGAACCAATAGAAATGGTTACTACATATGCAAATAGGGAATCGGACATGAACCAATAGAGGGTGATTCTCCATATGTAAAGGAGGGACCAAGTGCGAGCCAATCGGGGTTATTGCCTTATATGCTAACAGAGGATAGAAAAACAACCAGTAAGGAAAACTCCCTGTCAGCAGTTTTTCGTAACTGACCAACCCTCCTTGGACAACACAGCTTAAGTCACCTCAAACACCAATAATTTTTAAGGTCACCTACACATGTAACTATGTGACTATGTACTTTTTGCATGTAAAATTGCCTATATAATCTCTGTAAAATTCCAGCTGGCCCCTCCTCCTGAACTCCACTGTGTCGGTGTGTAGGACGAGGTCCGAGCTGCAGCCCACCTGCCTGAATAAAGCCTTGCTTTTGCATTTCGGAACGTCTGGCTCTCAGTGGTCTTTTTGGTGGTGGTCTTGCGATCTGGGCATAACACTTTTCACTGCTCTGATTGGATGAGTTCCCCTACTCTGTCTTTGAGTTTACTTTTTTTTTTTTTTCTGTTTCACTTAATCTTCTCTAATATATTTTTTTCAGTTTAATTATTGTATACTTCCATTCTGTGTCTCCTTTCCCATATTTTCTATTTCATTGAAGCCCTCACTGTGTTTATCTATTCTTCCTTGAGTGCAGTGAGCATCTTTTGGACTGTTACTTTCAACCTTGTATTAAGATTTTGTTAGTTTGTTTGCTTGTTTTGGATTTCATCAGGTTCTTTCATTTGGAATGTACTTCTGTTTCTTCACTTTGCTTAACTCTTTGTGTTGGTTTCTTTGCATTAAATGACAGCATCATTCCCAGTCTTGGAAGATTGACCTGATGTATGATATAAACCATATTGTTTAATACATTCTAGATCTTAGCTTATTCTAAAACCTTTGTGATTGTTCAAGCAGCCTATTTTATTTTTAATAGCTTACAGTACAATTGAGCCTTAACAATGTGGGTTTGAACTGTGTGGATCCATTTATGAGAATACTTTTTTCAGTAAATATATTAGAAAAAATTTTGGAGATTTTTTGATAATTTTGAAAAATTTACAGGTAAATTATGTTGGGTAGAAATATAAAAATATAAGAAAATGTAAGTATGCATAAATGTCTAAAATATATGTAGATACAATCTATTTTATTATAGTAAAATAGACTCTAATTTACTATAATATATAGACTATTAATATTAATATTTACATATATTCTATATAAAATATATACTAATATTAATATATGCACTCATGATATTATAAATATAAACTTAATATTAATATTATAAAATATACACTAATGTGTCATAAAAAGTTAAACTTATCAAAACTTATATACACAAACACTTACAGACCATACATAGCACCATTTCTATTTGAGAGAAATGTTAACAAATGTAGGGATGCAGTATTCAATCATAACTGCTTAAAATTAACTGTAGTACATACTGTACTACTGTAATAATTTTGTAGCCACCTCCTATTGTTATTTTAATGAGCTCAAGTGTTGCAAGAGATCACTTAAACACCATGTGAGATTAATCATCCCCATGCAAAGTTTGTATCACAGTAAAAAGTGAGCCCTTGTAGTTCTCAATATTAGCAGTTAAGTTTTGGGGGAGTCAAACTATACATGGATATTTACAGAAGGGGTCCACACCCCTAAACCCCATGTTGTTGAAGAGTCAACTGTAGTTGAGTGTGTGTAAGACCATCAGTGTTCTGAAGAGTAAGATTCTTAACCAGAACCTAATCAGGCTGATTCAAAGCCATACTCTCAGGCAACAACCTTTAAAGAACCTGTGGGACTGCAAATATAGGCCATGCTGGGCCCCAGAGCTAAGCAGTTTGAAAGTGTTCACTGGG
This sequence comes from Taxidea taxus jeffersonii, assembly GCA_003697995.1. Classification (NCBI taxonomy): domain Eukaryota; kingdom Metazoa; phylum Chordata; class Mammalia; order Carnivora; family Mustelidae; genus Taxidea; species Taxidea taxus. The sequence goes on along the minus strand of ML111714.1, from coordinate 58,815 downwards.
CAGTACTGACAAAAATTGGGGCTCCGGTTGAATATACTTCCAGATGAGTATGGTATCTTAGAGATATTAGTAAATAGTAAAATAGAAAAAGAACAGAAAGGTGGCACTCCCTGGCCTATGTTCCCTGGCAGCACTTTTTAAAGTTTTTTCTGTATGCCACTACTGAAACCTGCCCCTAAGGCTGAAGCTCCAGGATTAGCAAGTTGGCCCTTCTTACATAACAAAGGCTAAAACATATTTATGTCTGCTGTCTGTGAAGTGCCCTAGGGTTGATAGCCTGCCAAGCTATCTCTCCTTTTGTTATAGTCTGATGGGGACCTAAAATGCAAGCCCTCCTGGCCACCAGACCTAGGCTATCAAGAGACGTCCCCTGGCTAGCAGTTGCAAAAGCCAGAACACCAAAAGAACAACTGGGTACCAGACACATATCTGAGAGATATGCATTCTGGAATGTGGCAAAAGGAGAACAAAAATAGTGTCACAGTCAGCTCTTAGATGTGTGTTTTATTAGAAACTGCCCTTCAGGCTATAGCTTAATAATAAGCTAATAAGTCTCTCCCACAGTATGATGGAGCTCCTGGGTCTATTGACTATTGTTGTGCCCTGGGGGTTAGTAGGTACTTAAAGTTTTTAAAACACAAACACACACACACACACACACACACACACACACACACACACACACCTTTTTCTCCATTGCTTATATTACTGTGGAACCCAGGAGCATAATCATTTCTAGTCACCAGAACCAGGCAATATAGATGTGTCCTCTGGTAGAAGCTGCAAAAATGTGGGCACAGAGAGGGTGTAAGCTTCTTTCTGTAGATACTGACAAATTGATGTAAAGCAGAGGGAGAGTACAAAGATTGTGTTTACCCGTCTCTGTTCTCTGAGAGGCCCTCTGTAAGCCCCATTCACCTTTGAAGCCAGATGTTTTGGGAATTCGTCTCTCAACTGCTTGTTTTAAAAGATGGAGTGTCCAGTGTGTGGTACAAGCCTTTTGCTCTACAGAGAGAAGTTCTGTATTTTGAGTTCCCCCTGATTATGGGTTACTATACCATGAGTGTGGTGTATGATGGCTTGTGTTTCAGCCTTTCCTACCTACTTTGCATATGGTATTGGGGCTTTAAATATCTAAATATCCCTTAGTGGATGGAAGATTAAATAACCTATGACTGAGAACTGAGACTGAGAACACTGGAGCGTAGAACAGTATGAATAGCATCAAGACTCACAAATTATTGGTGGTTACTACAATATGGAAGCTGGCTATATCATTTTATAAGTACATGCACAAACTTGTTTTACTTGTTGGTACATTTATAATAGTGATTCTTTAAAGATTTAAGTCTACTACTGCATGTAAAAAGGATTTTATGACCACATAGTTTTAATAATAATATTAAAATAATTTTATTTTGAATAAAGGAGATTATCATCTTTATCTTTATTATCTTTATCTTTATTATCATTCTGTTGTTATGCAGACAAAACTTTCTACTTGTCATCTAGATTGTTCAGCAGAAATTTATTTGTAATGGTTTATGTCTTGTGTGTTTTATTACCAAATTCAAAAGTCCAGGGCATATACTGAATTGAAGCAACAGTTGCAAACACACACACACACACACACACACACACACACACACCACTTTAGTGTGCTGGTGCCCAGAAGGAATGGAAGAGTTCACTAGATCCAACAGTCATGCTCTTTCCCATTTAACATAAATTAGACTAAGCCATAATCATATTTTGTGCCAAATTCTGAGTCTATTCTGAAGTTTGAATATTGAGGACATGGTAAAGTGCTATTCAAAATATCTTCTCACATCACATATCCCTATGCCTAGGATATGAAATATTTTTTTAATATCTCTAAAAGGCTTCAAAGTATGGCAAAACAACTCTTTGGACAAAGAGGACATCCTGGACACCAGGGAATAGTGCTGATGACTTACTACCTCACATTGTCCCAAAAGTGCTTTTTATTTATCCAAATCATATTGATCTTTCAAAGCCCATTGTAGCTTCAGTTCTTTCAAGTAGATTTCTGCAACATTCTGGATATCACCTTTAAGATTCATCTTTAAGATATCACCTTTAAGATTATTGGACAATGAGACTAGGTTACCTCTATAGTCATGTGTCTGTATGTATATGCTATATCTTCTCAATAAGATTATCAATTATTTGAGAGCAGGCCTTATATTTTATGCCACTTGATTCTCTTGAATCCTCTTAAGTTTTGCCCTTCTGCGTATTTATCACCTAGTATGTATCACCTCTTATCATTGTCCTATTTGTTGGAATTACTGGTTATTGACCTTAATCATTCTAGAGTGTAAGAACTTTATTTGTTTACTGAAGTATATCTCATGTATAGGACAGTGACTGATAATTTCTATACAATTGCCAGAAATGGAAAATGTTTTTAGGAAAACACATATAACATTACAAATACTAAATGAGTTACAACCATATGATCATAATCCTAAGGCTTCTTTCAGGACATTGGAAGGAGTCCCTATAAGTGAACAACTATGAGGCTTAGTCTTCATTAACTTCCCTATAAATCCACCTCCTGTAGGCACTGAAATGTTTGAGTGTATCTATCATCTATCTATCTATCTATCTATCTATCTATCATCTATCTATCTATATACACATATTTGTATATACACACACACATACATATATATGTATATATACATTTTTAAATGAATTCAATCTCACCGAACCTTACTTTCTTAACAAAATAATCATAATAAAATGACTTTTCACAAATAAATATCAAGAAGAAAATATGAATAACACAGGTAAGATTCTTAGAAAATGTCCTGGAGGGGCACCTGGGTGGCTCAGTGGGTTAAAGCCACTGCCTTCGGCTTGGGTCATGAACCCAGGGTCGTGGGATGGAGCCCTGCATCAGGCTCTCTGCTCTGCGGACAGCCTGCTTCCTCCTCTCTCTGCCTCTCTGCCTACTTGTGATCTCTGTCTATCAAATAAATAAATAAAATCTTAAAAAAAAAAAGAAAATGTCCTGGGATCTAGTCAGTCCTCAATAAATATTAATCACTGATGGCTTTGGAGGTAGGCAAACTAAAAAGTTGAGAAGCTATTGTTCTCCAGTGAAAATCATCCAGATTCTATTTCTAGAATTAGCTAATATAATAAAGAAAGCAATTGAAAGCAATTACATTCTAAAAAAGCATCTTAGGATGACACAGATCCACTCATCCTGTGAGTTCCTTTTCATAAGAAGATCATTTCACCATTTGAAATGAGGCCATTTCAAGGGCTGATTGCAATAGCCAAATAGACAAGCTGCACAGAACATATGGTACAACATAGGGGAGAAAAACATTTGGCTAAAATGAAAAGAACAGTTCTTGTAATATTGCCTTATACTTCTTTAAGACCCATTCATAACCAAAATAACATGAAATACCAAGAACATGCTTAGCCAGACCAATAATTGATGCAGCTGAGAGTGGCATTTATGGAAATCAGCAGCTTATATTGAAATAATTGTCTTCTTAAAGTTTTATCATTTCAAGATAGATTTATTCAAACAAGAAAATATTGGAATATGTCTTATGTCTTATGTCTACTTTCAGAAGGTCAAACTGGCTTCAAAGCAAAGTGAACTCCTATGTGTAAAGGTGGGGAAAATATTTTCATTGGTTCACATACAGTGAATCAAGAAATTTCTTGCCAGTGAATGCATCTTTTTTGGTATAAAATGACAAAGGATGTAATATAACTTTCAAGTTATGTCAAGACATCAGTGTGGTAATAGTAAAACTTGAAGGTGATCTCATTTAACTTGAAGGATATTACACAGCATCATATAATACAGCACATTCTAATAGGAGAATTCATTTACTTTGAAGTGAATTGAGGTGTTTTTTTTTTTTTTCTCCCCATAAATTTATGTTTAAATGTGAACCAGTAATCTTGCTGGCAGCATCACTATGCATTTGTATGGGAATTTTCAATGTCATGCATTGTATGATTTGTATCCTCAAATAGTTTCAAATAAAAGTTGTCTGCTCTTTTCTGGTGGAGTGCCAAGTGAATGAATACCCATTTGATTTGTTATCTGTACATATAGTTTTACATCTTCTATAATTAACCTGTCAATCTAGTGGCTCTGGAAAAACTGCTGCCAGGTATTGTGGAGTATATTAAAAGCTACCAATTTAGGCAGAGATATTCGTATTTTTTTTCATACCTGTACCCAAATTTCCTTAATGGACCAAGCCCAATTTTAATTTTTAGTGTTATATGTCTTGTTTGTTTTTACATCTAGGCTATCATTTCACATTGTAGGAAAATAAAATAAAACCAATTCCACTATAACATTCAGAAAAATCAACAACCAGGCCTTACTGAGGTGAGGCTTATATTGAAAAAAAAAAAAAATACAGCTTTCTGTTAGCTTAAGTTAGATCCAGTATTCATAAATTAACCAATTGGTTAAATTTCAGAATCATTAAACAATCAAATATGTTGTCCAGCACAGGATTACTGTGTTTAGCTAAGCTTTCTTTTATAAATGATGGCATTTGTCAAATGTAAGTAATTTAGTGTTTGTGTGAATTAACACACAAATTTAGTTAAATGTGTAAATTTAGTTAAGTGTGAATAGAAGTTTCACATAACACTAAAGTCACTAAAACTTCTATTAGAAATTATTATTAGTTTTTTAATTATGTTATTTATTTATTTGACAGAGAGAGAAAGAAATCATAACCAGGCAGAGAGAGAGAGAGGGAAGCAGGCTCCCTGCCTAGCAGAGAGCCTGATGTGGGGCTTAATCCCAGGACTCTGAGATCATGATCTGAGCCAAAGGCAGAGGTTTGACCCACTAAGCCACCCAGTACCCCTCTATTAGAAATTATTATTAAAGAATACATTGAATAAGTTGTATGTGAAAGACCTAAATTTCTGTGAAGCTTTATGACTTTTAAGACATTTACCCATATTCCCTGAAGTTTTTTTTCCTCCTTTTTTGGGGGAATTTTAAATTTTCATACTTACCAAGTTATGATAAATTCTGCATTGCAGGTGGCTTGGAAGTAATAATCTAGCTGAAATGGCAGGCCTCAGGCTTGGCCTGGTTTTTACTTAGACTTTAAGTGATCATTTTGAATTTGTTAGGAAATTAATGGAAATGCAGATGAAGCTAACCTCTACTACTATCCTTAATATAAAGCAAAGCAATATTAAACATCAATTTTCAGAGCTTTTTATGGTAAAAAATGACTTACCACAAATTTGAAATATTTTGAAATATTTTACATATGTAGACTGATACTATCTTGGCTTTTATGACCTAGGTTAACTCAAATGAATTTATGAATTAAATTAAGCAGGACAGAGTTTGACAAAATTGGAATATACTATGCAACCATATGCATCCATTTTGGCTATAAGAGACACTTACCTTAACCAGTCAGTTGATGCAATGGTTACACAGAGAAGATAATTGAAAGATCTCAAAAGATTCCACAGATAACAAATGTTTAAGATTCTAATTAATCTAAAGAATATTGTCACATAAAGAGAAGACAGGTAAGCACATGGGTCCCAAGAAATCTGCAAATGTATCTCCCTCAGATACTTTCTAAGTTTCATAGGATAAGCTTCATGCCTGAATTATGATCTATCAAGATATACACAAATATCTGTTTTAAGATACTTCCAGCAGAAGTTTTGTTTTGTTCTGTTCTTAGTTTTATTATTATTGTTTGTTTCAATACACCCTCAAGTTATGTAGGGAAATCAGCCTGCCAGATGTCTGCCATTCATCTATATATCCCCAAACAATGGTACTGGGTTCTGTCAGAGCATTTTCAAATTTTAAAGAGCACATTGAAAATTACTACCTAGCCCAACTCATCTTTATCATAGACAAGAATCTTCAGTTGACTTCCAAGGTAATCTCAGAGATAATCATAGGGATGTCCCCATCTAGCTATAAGGATTATTTCACACAGTTCATGAACCAGGTGTTCATTCTGGCTACACAGACATAACCAAACACTCTACCTTTTCAAAGTCAGTTAGACTAAATTAAAAATTATTGATATTTAATCTAAACTTATAATTATACTAGGTTGAAAATCTTTGGTATTTTGATTAGTGTTGCCTTTGTAATAATAGTTGTGTTTTGGAATCCAAATTATTCACCTTGGACATATGGTAAGTTTAGCAAATTATATATGAGTAAATGTTTCATCTAAAATTTCAGCTGATTCAGATGACATCAAATTTTATTCCTAGAGTGGGTTAGCCCCTACCAATGTGTCAGTGGAAGAAGGTTGTCATGTTTTCCCCCTCAGTCTCTCATCAAGGAATGCTCATTAACTCTGAGGCTAATAATATAATATGGAGAACTGGCAGCCAGGATGTGTCCTCCAGCTTTTGAGAACGCCCAGAAGAAAAGACCTCCTAGAAGTCTCTAAAGTCAATGCCAATTACCTGTAGAATTGTTTCAGTGCCTTCTGAGACTTGAATACACCTATATTTGCTGATCCACTGTGGCTATATTGTACTGACTTCACATCTTTATTTTTAGAGAGAAACCTTCAGTTTTTATATTATAAATAGAAAGTGCCCAATTTTACCATTGATAGGATGTATACCAGGATGTATACTCTAGTCAGGAGTATTTGGCATTAGTTTCTAAAACAAATAATAACATTGCAGGAAAACATAACTTCTTGAATGTCTCTCAAATCTTTTAAATTATAAGATATGTCAACTAATGTTGTATTTTTTATCTTACATTTTACAACTCGGTATTGTTAAAAAAAAACCAGCCACATAATTTTAAAATAAAAGCTTTAAAAATACACAAAATTATATCTTGCTAGGAAAATTTTCAATGTAATTTACATTAGCCTCTCCAAAGCTACTCCTAATAAAAACAAATTTAAAAAAATAAAAAGCTTTATAACAAATCCCCTTTTCAACCAGAGCATTCCAGGAAGCTTCAAATATGAATTCTGAAATAACCACTGAGAGTTTATTTTTCTTTGTTTTCTTATCAAAGCAGTATACAGATTCAGGGAAATCCCTACCAAAATTCCAGTGTCATTTTTACAGAAATAGTACCAACAATCCTAAAATTTGTGTGGAACAACAAAATTTGTATGGAACCACAAAAACCCAAAATTATATGGAACCCAGATGACCAACGCAATCCTGAAAGAGAAGATCACAGCTGGAGACATCATACTCCCCGATTTCCAAACTACATTATAAAACTACAGTAATTAAAAGAGTATGGTAATGATATAACAGCAGAATAGAGAGAACAAAAATAAATCTATTAATATGTGCACAATTAATTTGTTACAAAGGGACTGACAATACACAATGAGGAAAGGACATGTTCTTCAATAAATGATTTTGGGAAAATTGGACAGACACATGCAAAATAATGAAACTAGAACAATATATTAAACCATACACAAAGAAAACCTCAAAATGGAGTAAAAACCTGAATGTTAAGACCTATAAAACTCCTAAAAAATGAAACCAAACAAAACAAACAAAGAAACAAACATAGGCAGTAAACTCCTTGACATAGATCTTGGAAATGTTTTTGAACCTAACACCAAAGCAAAAGCAACAAAAGCAAAACAAACAGGGCTACTAAAAAGTATCTGCATAGCAAAAGGAACCATCAATAAAATGAAAAGAATAGCTTACTGAAAGGGAAAAATATGCATTTGCAAGTCATATATATGTTAAGGGGCTAATATCCAAAATATGTAAAGAACTTGTAAAACTTAATATCAAAAAACAATTTAATTTTAAAATGGGCATTTGAAATTGAGTAGATATGCTCCAAAGAAGATATACAGATAACTAATTAATTGAGCATTAAAAGATGCTCAATGTCCTTAATCATCAGGGAAATATAAATCAAATCAAAGCCATAATGGGATATAATCTCACACCTGTAAGAAAGACATTATCAAAAAGATAAGAAATAGCAAGCTTTGACAAAGATGTGTATGAAAGAAAATCCTGTACTACTGGTGGGAAGGTAACTTGGTGTGGCTGCTATGGAAAACAGTATGGAGGTTTCTCAAAAAAATTAAAAATAGGAATATCAAATGATCCAAATATATGGACATGATTCCATGTCCAGATATTTATCTGAAGAAAATGAGAACACTAACTCAAAAAGTGCATGTCCCCTTTATGTTTATTTCAGCATTATTACAATAGCAAAGATATAGAGACAACCCAAGTGCCCATTGATGGATAAGTGCATAGATAATTGTCACACACAGACACACACACACGTGCGTGTGTGCACACACAAACACAATGGGGTATTAATTAGCCATTAAAAAAAGGATGGAATGCTGTCATTTGCAACATTAATGGACCTTGCAGGCATTACTCTGAATGAAGTAAATCAGAGAAAAGCAAGTATCTTAGGATCTCTCCTATATGTGGAATCTAAACAAAAAAACAAAAGTCATAGATCCAGAGAACAAGCTGGTGGTTGCCAGAAGTGGGTGTGAAGGGTGAGAGAAATGGGTAAACAGTGTCTTTTGTTTTGGGGATTTATAGATTGAATAAAAAGTTAGAGAAGTGTTTTTCTTATAAATGTTAATACCACTTCAAAAAGATAGGCTTTGGGGAAAAGAGAAAGACAAGGGAAGTGATATTTATTGTTTAGTCGCCATGTATTTAGTATAGTACCAAACACTTTGCACTTTAATTCTATCCTATCTTCACATCTATGGTGAAAGAGGTATAGTATCGCTATCACCACTTTATAAAAGACTGAGGCTCACAGAGGTTAAATAACTAAAATCTCATGGCTAAATAAGAAAATATGAAATATTATGTCTAAGCATCATTCATGACAATGTCCAAAGCTAAAGATCTCACAAACAAATTAATATAGGGTAAAAAACAAAACAAAACAAAATTCATTCAATGTACTTCCTAAGTGCGATGCTTAGAGGGCAACTCTTGCAGAAATAAAAAAGATAAGCAACCCATGGTTCTTGACCCTAAGAAGCTAAAAGTATAGCAAGGAAGATAAGCCATGTAAAAATAGCCACAAAACAAACCAGAGTGAGATTACATACTCTACTGGATGTTCTGATACATTCTGGTAATGACTTAAACAAAGGAGATAGTGTTTACTTTTGATCAGCAAATCCATATGCATGTGTCAAAATGGAAAAACAATAAAAACGTATACAAAAGAATTGACTGGAAAGAATCAAGGGAAAGCTAAAAATTCAAGATCATTTTTTATATGCTCCCTCCTTCATGGATGCAATATAATTTAGACATTTAGGTAGCATTCATTAACATCAAACAAAATCAGATTTTACATTTGTCTGCTTTATTTAATCAATGGAGATGATGAAATCAAGCAAAATAAATCCAGTATGAATTTTTGGGTTGAAATAGCTTTCATTTTAAAATAATATATAAAATGCACTTAATCATTTCCTCATGAAATTCTTGAACTATGTTAATATAATCTTCTTATAAAATATTTTGTTATTTTTACAGCAAAACATATACTGATGATACCTAGAAGGTAATATTGGCTTCAGAAGATCTTTGTCATTTTTTTCTGTGCATTTCAGCATATTCATCCCAAATAAAAATAATGATTGTGTGTATATAGAATTTTACCAGTAAAAATATTTGCAGATACAGCTGTGGAAACAAACATTCAATCTAAAATGTTTATTGAAGTATCATGTCAACAGAAAGATGTACACGTCATGTTCTATTTCAATACATTTTCACTAAGTTAACACCATCAAAACCTGTATCTAGATCAAGAAAAAAAAAAGTATCAACATCCTGGAAATCCTTTTTGTATCTTCTTCCAATTATTATCATCCATACCCCAAATATAATACTATCCTGGCTTCTATATAAGTTAATATAAATTAATTTTGCTGAATTCAACTTTATATATGTGATATTGTCGGTTTTTTTTTTTTTTTTTTTTTTTTTTTAGTTTAGCTTCCTTTACACAGTTATGGTTATAAAATATATTCATATTGTTCTACATAGTGATAGGTGTTTCCTAATTGTTGTATATAATTTCATTTTGTGACTATATAGCAAAGCTTATAAACATTTTACTGTTAATGAGCACCATTGAATTTTCCACTTTGTGTACTGCTATTAACATTCTAATGTGTTCTTCTATTTCTGTTTTATTAGATAAATCTAGGAACAGAATTGTTAGGCCACAGTGTCTGACTACATTTAGCTTTAGTAGAGATGGCAAAAAGTTTGAAACTCATCATGATATTTCACACTCTCAACAGTGTATGAGAACCCAGATGCTCCACATGCTCACTACCACTGCCTTTTTAATTTTATCCATTCTGGAGGCTACATTTATCCAAAATTAAAAGTAAATGTTTCTATTTTAGTTCAGAACTAAATTATATTTAACTCAATTATATTTTGGTTCATTTGCCTTATTCCATGTGTTGAGAAATATTTTCTTAGATATGTAGGTAATATCTATTCTGTCAATTTATAATATAGTGTTTTAAAATATTTAAATATTAACTCAGAACAACCATATCTTTGTTAATTTATTTTTTTGGTTATTCCCATGGTTATTTCTTTCTTTTCCCAATAGTTTTACCGTATTTGTTATTTTTTATTATTATGTTCAACTCACCAACATATAGTACATCATTAGTTTTTGAAGTAGTGTTCAACGATTCATTAGTTGTGTATAACACCAACTGCTCATCATCACATGTGTCCTCCTTATACCCATCACCAAGATATCCCATCCCTCCATCCTCCTTCCTTCTGTAACTTTCAGTTTGGTTCCCAGGGTCCAGAGTCTCTCATGGTTTGTCTCCCTCTCTGATTTCTTCTCATTCAGTTTTCTCTCCCTTACCCTGTGGTGCTCTATGCTGTTCCTTATGTCCCACCTAGGAGTGAAACCATACAATAACTGTCTTTCTCTGCTTGACTTATTTCACTTAGCACAATCCCCTTCAGTTCCATTCATGTCGATGAAAGTGGAGGGTATTCATCCTTTCTGATGGCTGAGTAATAGGCCATTGTATATATATACCATATCTTTAGCCATTCATCTGCTGAAGGACATCTTAGCACCTTCCACAGTTTGGCTATTGAGGACATTGCTGCTATAAACATTGGGTTGCATGTGCCCCTTCTTTTCACTATATCTATATCTTTGGGGTAAATATCTAGTAGTGCAATCGCTGGGTCATAGGGTAACTCTATTTTTAACATCTTGAGGAACCTCCATACTGCTTTCCAGAGTGGTTATACAAGCTTGCATTACCACCATCAGTGTAAGAGAGTTTCCCTTTCTCCATATTCTTGCCAACAACTGTTTCCTATCTTATTTTTTCCCCATTTTAACTGGTGTAAGGTGGTATCTCATTGTGCTTTTGATTTGTGTTTCCCTGACGTTGAACACTTTTTCATGTGTCTCTCAGCTATTTGTATGTCTTCTTTGGAGAAAGATCTGTTCATGTCTTTTGCCCATTTGTTGACTGAATTATTTGTTTTGTGGGTGTTGAGTTTGAAAAGTTCTTTATAGATCTTGGATACTAGCCCATTATCTGTAATGCCATTTGCAAATATCTTCTCTAATTCCGTGGGCTGCCTTTTAGTTTTGTTGATGGTTTCCTTTGCTGTGCAAAAGGTTTTGTCTTGATGAAGCCCCAACAATTCACTGTTGCTTTTGTTTCCCTTGCCTTTATAGACATGTCTTAAAAGAGGTTGCTGTGGCCAATGTCAAAGAGGTTACCGTCTATGTTCTCAAGTATTTTGATGAATTTCTATCTCACATTTAGATCTTTCATCTATTTTGAGTTTATTTTTGTGTATAGTGTAAGAGAATGGTCCAGTTTCATTCTCCTGTATGTGGCTGTCAAATCTTCCCAGCACCATTGATTGAAGAGACTGTCTTTTTTTTCAGATTTGTTGAAGATTAGATGACCATGGAGTTGAAGGTCCACTTCTGGGATGTCTATTCTGTTCCACTGATCTATGTGTCCATTTGTCTGCCAATACCATGCTGTCTTGATGATCACAGATTTGTAATATAGCTTGAAATCAGATATTGTAATGCCCCCAGGTTTGATTTTCTTTTTCAACAATCCTCTGGCAATTCAGGATCATTCCTGTTCCCATACAAATTTTAGGATTGTTTGTTCCAGCTCTCTAAAAAATGTCAATAATGTTTTGATAGGGATTGCTTTGAAAGTGTACATTACTTTGGGCAACATAGATATTTTCACACTATTTAGTCTTCCAATCTATGAGCATGGAATGTTTTTCCATTTCTTCGTGTCTTCCTCAATTTTTTCATAAGCGTTCTGTAGTTTCTAGAGTATAGATATTTTACCTTTGTTTAGATTTATTCTTAGGTATCTTATGGTTTTTGGTGCTATTATAAATGAAATCAATTGCTTATTTTCTCTTTCTACAGTTACATTGTTAGTGTATAGAAATGCGACTGATTTCTCTGCATTGATTTTGTATCCTGTAATGTTGCTGAATTGCTATATGAGTTCTAGTAATTTTGGAGCAGAGTCTTTCAGTTTTCCATATAGCACCATGTCATCTGCAAAAAGAGAGTTTGACTTCTTCTTTGTCAATTTGAATGCCTTTTATTTATTTTTGTTGTCTGATTTTTGAGGCTAGAACTTCAAATACTATGTTGAACAGAAGTGGTGATAGTGGGCATCCCTGTTACATTTCTGATCTTAAGGGAAAAGCTCTCAGCTTTTCCCCCATTGAGAATGATATTCACTGTGGACTTTTTACAGATGGCTTTTATTATATGGAAGTATGTTCCTTCTATTCCTACACCCTGAAAGAGTTTTAATCAGGAAAGGATGCTATATTTTGTCAAATGCTTTTTCTGCATCAATTGAAATGATCATATGGTTCCTGTATTTTCTTTTGTTAATGTGCTCTATCACACTGATTGTTTTGTGAATGTTGAACTACCTTTGCATCCCAGAAATAAATCCCACCTGGTTATGATGGATAATCATTTTAGTGTACTGTTTTGTCCAATTGGCTAAGATCTTGAGTATTGTGACATCCATGTTCATCGGGGATGTTGGTCTGTAATTCTCCCCTTTGATGAGCTCTTTGCCTGGTTTTGGGATCAAGGTAAGACTGGTCTCACAGAATGAGTTTGGAAGTTTTTTCTTCTGTTTCTATTTTTCAACCAGCTTCAGTAGAATAGGTATGATTTCTTCTTTGAATGTTCGGGAGAATGCCCCTGGGAATTCTTCCCAGATGGGAAGCCACCTGGCCATGGAATTTTGTGTTTTGGAAGGTTTTTGATTACTGCTTCATTTTTTTTTTACAGGTTTTTGGTTATTCAGATTGTCTGTTTCTTCCTGTTTTAGTCTTGGAAGTTTTTAAGTTTTAGGAATGCATCCATTTCTTCTAGGTTGCTTAATTTGTTGGCATATAGTTGCTGGTAATTTATAATAATTGTTTCTATTAGTGTTAATCAAGATCTCACCCCTTTCACTCATGATTTTATTAATTTGGGTCTTTTTCCTTTCCTTGGGTAAGTCTAGCTATTGGTTTATTTTCCTTCTTCTTCTTCTTCTTCCTATTATTATTAATTAATTAATTAATTTATTTATTTTCCCAATTATTCCTTTATTATTCCTTTATTATTATTATTTATTTCCTATTATTATTTATCTCCTATTATTATTTATTTCCTATTTATTTATTTCCTATTATTTATTATTTATTTATTTATTTATTTTCCCAAAGAACTCGCTTCCAGTTTCATTGATATGTTCTATTGTTTCTCTGGTTTATATTTCATTGATCTCTGCTCTGACCTTTATTATTTATCTTCTCCTGTTTGGTTTAGGTTTTATTAGCTGCTCTTTCTCCAGCTCCTTTTGGTTTAAGTTTATCTTGTGCATTTGGGATTTTTCTATTTTTTTTTGAGAGAGGCTTGGATGGTTATCTATTTACTCCTTAGGACAGTCTTACAGTGTCCAGTGTGTTTTGGGTAATGTGTTTTCATTCTCATTAGTTTACATGAATTGTTTAAGTTCTTCATTAATTTTCTGGTTGATACAATCATTCTTTAGCAGGATGCTCTTTAACCTCCAAGTGTTTGAATTCCTTACATTTTTTTTTTTCTTGTAATTGAGTTCTAGTTTCAAAGCATTGTGGTCTTATAACATTCAGGGAATAACCTCATTGATTTGATCATTTGAGACCTGATTTGTGACCCAGTATGTGGTCTATTCTGGAGGAAGTTTTGTGTGCACTCAAGAAGAATGAATTTTTTTTTTTTTTTTTTTTGGGGTGGAATGTTCTGTATACACACATGAAGTCCATCTGGTCCCATATATCATTCAAAGCTCTTGTTTATTTGTTGATCTTCTTAGATGATCTGTCTGTTTCTGAGAGTGGAGTGTTGAGGTCTGCTATGATTAATGCTTTGTTATCAGTATGATTATTTATTTTGGTTAACAGTTCGCATATGTAGTTGGTTACTTCTATGTTGGGGACATAGATATTTACAACTGTTAGATTTTCTTTTGAATAGACCCTCTAAGTATGATATAGTGTCACTCTACATCTCTTACTAGACTTGTTTAAAATCTAATTTGTCTGAAATGAGAATTGCTACCCCAGCTTTCTTTTGAGGTCTGTTGGCATGATAAATGGTTCTCCATCACCTCACTTTCAATCTGGATGTTTATTTATTTATTTATTTATTTTAGATTTTATTTATGTATTTGACAGAGAGATACCACAAGCAGGGGAAGCAACAGTCAGAGGGAAACATAAAAGCAGGATCCCTGCTGATGTGGGGCTCATTCCCAGGATCATGGCCTGAGCTGAAGGGAGATGCTTAATGATTGAGACATCCAGGTGCCCCTGGAGGTGTCTTTCAGTTCAAAATGAGTCTTTCATAGATAGCATTTGTATGGGTGCTGTCTTTATCCAATCTGCAGCTTAGTGCCATTTCATGGGAGCTCTTAGGCTGCTCATGTTGAGGATAATTATTGAAAAAAATGAATTTAGTGTCATCATATTGTTTGTAAAGTCCCTGTTTCTATAGACTGTCTCTGTAAATTTCTAGTCTATATTATTCTTGGGGTCTCTCTTCTTCTATAGAAACCCCTTAATATTTCTTGCAGGGCTATCTTGGTGGTCACATATTCTTTTGGCTTCTACAAGTCCTGTAAGCTTTTTATCTCTCCATCCATTCTGAATGACAGCCTTGCTGGATAAAGTATCCTTGGCTGCATATTCTTCTCATTGAGTACCCTAAATATGTCTTACCAGTCCGTTCTGACAAAATTTGCAAGTTTCAATATTATCTGCTGGGGTGTTTGTCTATTTTTAATTGATCTTGGGAGGAGTCCTCTTTGACTCTTGGACATGAATGCCTGTTTCATTCCCCAGGTTAGGGAATTTCTCAGCTAAGTTTGCTCAAATATACCTTCTACTCCTCTCTCTCTCCATGCCCTCAGGGATTCCAGTAATTCTGACACTGGAAAAAATATGGAATCATTCATCTCAGTCTGTTTTCATGGGCTTCTAGTGGTTTATCCCTATCCTTCTCAGCTTCCTTCCTTTCTATCATCTTGTATTCTAGATCATTTATTCTCTCTTATGCCTTATTTACCTTGGCTATTAGAGAATCCAGTTTAGACTGAACTTCATTCATAGCATTTTTAAGTTCGACCTGATTAGATTTCATTCCTACCCTTTGAGATTCTAATTATTAATAATGATTTTCTCAACTCTAGCTATTAACTTCTTAATTGCTACCCTGAAGTCTATCTCTGTCATCTTGCTTATAGCCATGTCCATTAGATCTGTGACAGGGTATATTGTTTCCAGTTCTTTTCTTTGTTGGGAGTTTCCCTCCTAGTCATTATATTGAGGGATGGTTGAGAGAATGTACAGAGTCCAAAATATCAACCCTGACCCAAGCAAAATGAACCTATGAAAAAATCCCAAGTGGTTGAAAGCTACCAGGTACACCATCAAAACTAAGATGATCCAAAACAATAATGATAATTAAAAAAAAAAGATTTAAAAAAAAAAAGAAGAAGAGCAGAAAAAGAGAGAGTGTGGTGATAGAGATTATAATCTCTCAGAGTGGATACAACAGGGTGATCTGCCTGTTCCTGCTTGATATATGGTCTGTGTATTGAAAGCACTATATTCCAAAATTGAAAAGAAATAAGAATTTACATATATATCAAGATAAATTGAATAGAGTGAAAAATGGGATAGTATGGGGTATAAAACTGTAAAATATATATGTGGAAAAGAAAATAGAAGTTAAGTGATTTACAAGCACAGGTTGAGAAATACAAATCTATTTGAAATGGGAGTAGGGTTTAAAAAAAGAAGAAGAAAAGAAACTAATAAAGAAGTGTAAAATTTTAGTCTAAAGTATAAGTGAGTAATGAAGGAACAACTGGAGCTCCCTATATTATATCCCCCTGGCACCCAAACTTTACAGTCCTATGGGAAATAAGCTTATTTTTATTCACCTGTTCTTCTAGCTTATCTTCAGGGGAAGGGGCCTGCTGCTTGGCTTCTATGATGTCTTTGCCTGGGTGGACTTGCCCCACCCCTTGTCAGGGGGATGGGCTTAATGTGAGCTGGTTGGCTGTGCAGCTTTTGTTCCCTAGCCTCTTTCTGCTTTTCTTTAGAGGGCCACATGGCTGTGTCGGAATCTCTGGCCCAGAGCCAAAATGTCAGTGTCCACTGCCCTCCCCAGATCCTCCAGGTCAACCTGTCTCCACCACTGTGTGTGCCAAACTCCACAGAGTCATGCTTCTTCTGGGGAAGAGATCTTTTGCATTGATTCTCACATGTCTTTGCCCCATGTGGAATTGCTCTGTCTTTGCCATGGGCCAGGCTAAGTAATCTTCTTGGATTTGCTTTTGTTCCCTGAAGGCTTTCCATGAAGGTTTAGAGGATGAGAATGAAAATGTTGTCCTCCCAGTCTCTGGCCCCTGAGCTGAAAGATTGGGGCTCCCCTCTTCAGTGAGCCCTCAGAGAAAACAAGTCAATCACTTTGGTATCACTGCTATCCAGCCACACTCCATGCTCACCAGGCCTGAAATTTGTACTCAGGTGCATGACCCCTTTTGGAGTCTCCAAACCCAGCAAGCTCCTGCAGCATGCTCCAGTGCTACTCCTCCCAGGAGAGAAAATTGTCTATCCCCAGTTCTGCCACTTGTTGGGCACCTACTCAAAGATCAATAGCTTAAATATACCATGGATCACAGTTTATGGCAAGCTCAAGCTGAGAGCTCACTCCTGGGCTCACCCTTTGTGGCCAGCTTTCCTGTTCTCTACCTGGGAGCTCTGGTGTACTCAGGCACCCTGGGTCTTCCTGAAACGCCAAGTATCTTGAGGCCACACTGTTCCAGCGAGGGTTCCACTTCCTGTTTAGCTGCCTGAGTGAATGTACCTCTCAGAGCAGACTTCTAAAGGTTCCAATTTTGTACTCTATCACTTTCTGGTAGCTGGCTGATGGAGGCTCGCTCCTCCCATAGTATATCTTCCCACATATCGCCTCAGATTCACTGTGCACCTTCTATCTTGTGGAAAATTGCCACTAGTGTCTTTGGAGAATTATAATTATTCTTCTCCTCGATCTCCAGTTGAATTCTCAAATGTACAGAGTAGTTTCATAGCTATCTAGCTGAATTCCTGGGACCAGATGAAATTCAGGCCTCCACTCCTCTGCATCTTGGATTTCTCTAGTTATTGATTTCTTAAATAACTTTTGTCATAGTTATTCATAAACTGTTAGTAACCTGTTTCATTTTAATTTTATCAAATATTTATGTAATCATGAAGGAAATGCATGCTCAAAATGATGTTTTTGTAAAAAAAAAGAGTTGTAGGAAGAAGAATAGGGGAAAAGTACTTGCTTATTAAAACTGTGGTTTATGTTCTAGTCCTCTTGATCATTTATGCTTGCAATATTTTTTTAAAAATCCAGAAAGAAAAAAAAATTAATGTATTACTTAGAATTTCATCATTGGTAAATATAAAGCATAAATAATACTAGTGATTAATTATTTAAAAACATATATTATTATGTTTACTTATTTATATTTGAATACCTTTTGGAATATAGACTTTTTAAATTTGAATTCCAATATAGTTAACATTCAGTGTTATTGTTAGTTTCAGGTGTACAATAAAGTGATTCAATAATTCCATACATTACCCAGTGCTCATCACAAATGCTGTCCTTAATCCCCATTACCTATTTCACCCCCCTCAACCTGCCTTATAGTGACCATCAGTTTATTTTCAATAGTTAACAGTTTGTTTCAAGGCTCATCACTCTCTTTTCCCCCTTGCTCTTTGTTTTGTTTCTTAAATGCCACAAATGAGTGAAATCATATAGTATTTGTTTTTCTCTCACTGACTTATTTTGCTTAACATTATGCTCTGTATCTCCATCCTTCCATTGCAAATGGCACGGTTGCATTATTTTATAAGGCTGAATAATAATCTTCATTTAATTTTATTTATTTATTTATTTATTTTTCATTATAACAGAATTCATTTTTTATCCACCAGACCCAGTGCTCCATGCAAT
This sequence comes from Taxidea taxus jeffersonii, assembly GCA_003697995.1. Classification (NCBI taxonomy): domain Eukaryota; kingdom Metazoa; phylum Chordata; class Mammalia; order Carnivora; family Mustelidae; genus Taxidea; species Taxidea taxus. The sequence goes on along the minus strand of ML111714.1, from coordinate 40,163 downwards.
ACGTGCCCTCCATAAAACCCACCACCTGTCTCCCCCAGCCTCCCACCCCCCCGCCCCTTCAAAACCCTCAGAATGTTTTTCAGAGTCCATACTCTTTCATGGTTCAACTCCCCTTCCAATTTTCCTCAACTCCCTTCTCCTTTCCATCTCCCTATGTCCTCTGTGTTATTTGTTATGCTCCACAAATAAGTGAAACCATAAGATAATTGACTCTCTCTGCTTGACTTATTTCACTCAGCATAATCTATTCCAGTCCCGTCCATGTTGATACAAAAGTTGGGTATTCATCCTTTCTGATGGAGGCATAATACTCCACAGTGTATATGGACTACATCTTCCTTATCTATTCATCTGTTGAAGGGCATCTTGGTTCTTTCCACAGTTTGGTGACTGTGGTCATTGCTGCTATGAACATTGGGGTACAAATGGCCCTTCTTTTCATTGCACCGGTATCCTTGGGGTAAATACCAAGTAGTGCTATTGCAGGTTCATAAGAAAGTTCTATCTTTATTTTTATTTTTTTAAGATTTTTATTTATTTATTTGATAGACAGAGATCACAAGTAGGCAGAGAGGCAGGCGGGGGGGGGGCGGAGCAGGCTCCCTGCTGAGCAGAGAGCCCGATGCGGGGTTCGATCCCAGGACCCTGGGATCATGACCTGAGCCAAAGGCAGAGGCTTTAACCCACTGAGCCACCAAGGCGCCCTGGAAGTTCTATATTTAATTTCTTAAGGAATCTCCACACTGTTTTCCAAAGTGGTTGCACCAACTTGCATTCCCACCAAGTGTAAGAGGGTTCCCCTTTCTCCACATCCTCTCCAATACGTGTTGTTTCCTGTCTTGCTAATTTTGGCCATTCTAACTGGTGTAAGGTGGTATCTCAATTTGGTTTTGATTTGAATCTCCCTGGTGGCCAGTGATGATGAACATTTTTTCATGTGTCTGGTAGCCATTTGTATGTCTTCATTGGAGAAGTGTCTGTTCATGTCTTCTGCCCACTTTTTTGACATGATTATCTATTTTGTGTGGGTTGAGTTTGAGAAGTTCTTTATAGATTCTGGATATCAGCCTTTTGTCTGTACTGTCATTTGCAAATATCTTCTCCCATTCCTTAGGTTGCCTCTTTGTTTTGTTGACTGTTTCCATTGCTGTACAGAAGCTTTTGATCTTGATGAAGTCCCAAAAGTTCATTTTTGCTTTTGTTTCCTTTGCCTTTGGAGACATATCTTGAAAGAAGTTGCTGTGGCTGATATCGAAGAGGATACTGCCTATGTTTTCCTCTAGGATTCTGATGGATTCCTGAATCAATCAATGTGATAGAACAAATCAATAAGAGAAGAGAGAAGAACCACATGGTCCTCTCAACTGACACAGAAAAAGCATTTGACAAAATCCAGCATCCGTTCCTGATTAAAATGCTTCAAATATAGGGATAAAGGGAACATTCCTGAGCTTCATAAAATCTATCTATGAAAAACCCACAGCAAACATCATCCTCAATGGGAAAAAACTCACAGCCTTCCCATTGAGATCAGGAACACAACAAGGATGCCCACTCTCACCACTCTTGTTCAACATAGCATTAGAAGTCCTAGCAGCAGCAATAAGACAACAAAGAGAAATAAAAGTATCCAAATTGACAATGAAGAAGTCAAATTCTCTCTTTGCAGACGACTTTTTTTTTTTTTTTTTTTTTTTTTTAGTAACTTAAATCTCAAGCACTTTCATCCAGTGACAACCTGATTAGCAAGGCCCTGTTACTGAGCAGGAGGGTAGTGGAGGGCACCCTAGGAACCACAGCATGTGTACCAATGTTAAAAACACCTTCTCAGAGCACCAGGGGGGCTTGGCCCTTACTAGTCAGGGGTCCAATCTGTTGGCTCTCGGTCCCCCGCCGACTGACCCCCTGTAGAGGAGCCGCCAAGGCCTCCAGAGGCACCAGGGAGGCAAGCTGGACTGGGCAAGCTGGATTTCACAGATGGATTGGGTTATATGGAAAACCCAAAAGACTCCGCCCCCAAACTACTAGAACTCATACAGCAATTCAGTAATGTGGCAGGTTACAAAGTCAATGTACAGAAATCAGTTGCTTTCTTATATACTAACAATGAAAACACAGAAAGGGAAATTAGAGAATTGATTCCATTTACTATAGCACCAAGAACCATAAGATACCTGGGAATAAACCTAACCAAAGAAGTAAAGGATCTGTAGTTGAGGAACTACAGAACACTTGTGAAAGAAATCGAAGAAGACACAAAAAGGTGGTAGACCATCCCAAGCTCTTGGATCAGAAGAATAAACATTGTTAAAATGTTTATACTGCCTAGAGCAATCTACAGTTTTAATGCCATCCCGATCAAAATTCCACCAGTATTTTTCAAAGAACTGGAGCAAATAATCCTAAAATTTGTATGGAATCAGAAGAGACCCTGAATTGCTAAGGATATACTGAAAAAGAAAAACAAAACTGGAGGCATCACGTTGCCTGATTTCAAACTTTACTACACCAAGACAGCATGGTACTGGCATAAAAACAGATACATAGACCAGTGGAACAGAGTAGAGAGCCCAGATATAGACCCTCAACTCAATGGTCAAATAATCTTCAAAAAAGCAGGAAAAATATATACAGTGGGAAAAGGACAGTCTCTTCAATAAATTATGCTGGGAATATTGGACAGCTATATGTAGAAGAATGAAACTCGACCATTCTCTTACACCTTACACAAAGATAAACTCAAAATAATCTTTTTTTTTTTTTAAGATTTTATTTATTTATTTGACAGAGAGACACAGCAAGAGAGGGAACACAAGCAGGGGGAGTGGGGGAGGAGAAACCGCCTTCCGACCAAGCAGGGAGCATGATGTGGGGATCAATCCCAGGACCCTGGGATCATGACCTAAGCCAAAATCAGATACTTAATGACTGAGCCACCCAGGAACCCTGGCTGAATAATATTCTATTATATATATATATATATATATATATATATATATATATATATATATACACATATGCCACCTCTTTATCCATCATTGATGGGCTGTTTCTATAATTTGAATATTATAAATAATGCTGCTATAAACATAAGGGTGTGTAGCCCTTTGAATTAGTGTTTTTGGATTTTTTGGATACATACATGTTTATTTATTTATCTATTTATTTGTTTATTTATATAGAGAAAGAGTGCATGCAGAGCCAGGGGGAGGGGAGAAGGGAGGGGGTGAGAATCTCAAGCAGACTCCCTGCTGAGCTCAGAGCTGACATGGTGTTGATTGTGCTACTTTGAGATCATGATGTGAGCAGAAATCAAAAGTCCATGCTTAACCAACTGAATCACTGAGATCCTCATTGTAGTTTTGATTTGTATTTTCCTGATAATGAGTATTGTTGGTCATCTTTTGATGTGTCTGTTGGCCATCTGGATATCTTCTTTGGAGAAACTTCTGTTCATGTCTTCTGCCCATTTTTAAATTAGATTATTACTGTTATTTTTGGTGTTGAATTATATCAGTTCTGTATATATTTTGGATACAAACCCTTTATCAGATAATGCCATTTATAAATATATTTTCCCATTCTGTAGATTGCCTTTTAGTTTTGTTTATTGTTTCCTTTGTTGTGCATAAGCTTTGTATTTTGATGTAGTCCCAATATTTTATTTGTGCTTTTGTTTCCCTTGACTAAGGAGACAAGTCAAGAAAAATATTACTACAGCTAATGCCAGAGACCTTACTGCCTATAATCTCTTCTAAAATTTTTATGATTTCAGATCTTATACTCAGGTCTTTAATCCATTTTTAATTTATTCTTGAGAATGGTATAAGCTGGTGATCCAGCTTCACTCTTTTCATATAGCTGACTAATATACCAAAAAACATTCATTGAAGACACTATCTTTTTCCCACTGGATATTCTTTCCTGCTTTGTCAAATATTAATTGAGCATATAATTATGGATTTATTTCTGGATTTTCTATTGTGTTCCATTGACATTTTGTCTACTTTTGTGCCAGTAACATACTGTCTTGATGACTACAAACTTGAAGATTGGAATTATGATAACTCTAACATTACTTTTCTTTCCTTCTCTCTTTCCTTCTCTCTTTTCTCTTTCTCTCTTCCTCCTTCCTTTCTCTTTCTCTTTCTCTCTTTCTTTTTTTCTGTCTTTCCTCTTCAAAATTCCTTTGGCTATTAGCAGTCTTTTGTAGTTCCATATGAATTTTAGGGTTATTTTTTTCCAGTTCTGTAAAAAACACTGTTAGAATTTTCATATGGATTGCATTAAACCTGTAGATTGTTTTGGGTAGTATGGATATTTAAAAATTATTTTTCTTCCATTCCATAAGCATGGGATGTCTTTCCCTTTCTTTGTATCATCAATTTCTTTCATCATTGTTTTATAATTTTCAGAGTAGAGATCTTTTACTTCTTTGGTTAGGTTTATCACTAAGTGTCATTATTTTGGGTGCAATTATAAATGGAATTTTTTCCCTTAATTTATCAATTCATGCTTTATTGTGTACAGAAATGCAACAGATTTCTGTACATTGATTTTGTATCCTGTAAACTTACTGAATTCATTTATCAGTTCTAGTAGCTTTTTGGCAGAGTCTTTCAGGTTTTCTATATATAGCATCATGCTATCTGCAAACAGTGAACATTTTACTTCTTCCTTACAAATTTGGATGCTTTATTTATTTTTGTCATTGGACTTCTATTGCTATGACTTCCAGTACTATGTTGAATAAAAGTAGTGAGAGTGGACATCCTTATCTTGTTCCTGATTGTAGAGGAAAAGCTCTCTTTTCCCCATTGAGTATGATGTTTGCTGTGGTTTTTTTATAGAAGATCTTTAATTATGTTGAGTTATGTTCCCTCTAAACCTACTTTGTGGAGGGTTTTTATCATGAATGGACATTGTACTTTGTCAATTTTTTTCTGTCTATTGAAATGATTATATGTTTTTTATTATTTATTTTTTAAATGTGATATATCACATTGATTCATTTGTGAATATTGAACCACACTTGTAAACAGGAATAAACCCCACTTGATCATGGTAGAAATTATTTTAATGTATTGTTGGATTTGGGTTAGTGTTTTTTTGTTGAGGATTTTTGAATTGATGTTCATTATAGATTCTGACATGTAGTTCTTATTTTAGTGTCATCTTTTTCTGGTTTTGGTGTCAGTGTAATACTAATCTCACAGAGTCAATTTGAAAGTTTTCTTTCTTCTATTTTTTGGAATAGTTTGAGAATCCATACTAACTCTTTAAAGGTTTTGGTAAATTCACCTGTGAAGATCTTTGGTCCTGGATTTTGTTGGGATTTTATGTTTAATGATTTAATCTCCTTGCTGGGAATTGGTCTGTTCAAATTTTATATTTTTTTACTGTTTCACTTTTTATAAGTTACATATTTCTAGAAAAGTATCCATTTATTTAGGTTGTCTGACTCATTGGTAAAGTTATTCGTAATATCCTCTTGCAACTGTGTTTCTGTGGTGTTAGTTATTATTTCTCTTCTTTATCAATTTAATTTATTTTTGACCTTTCTTATGATTCTGGATAGAGGTTAATCAGTTTTGTTGATCTTTTCAAAGAACCGACTCTTGTTGATATTGATTTTTTTTCTTTTTAGTTTCTATGTGATTTTTTCTACTCTAATCTTTATTATTTCCTTCCTTCCACTGTTTTTCAAGCTTTGTTTATTGTTCTTTATTTAATACTTTAGGTCTAAGGTTAGGTTGTTTATTTGAGATTCTTTATGGTTCTTGAGGTAGGCCTATATGTCTATAAATGTCCCTCTTTTTAAAACCATTTTTTTTAATAAACATATAATGTATTATTAGCCCCAGGGTTACCAGGTCTGTGAATCGCCAGGTTTACACACTTCACAGCACTCACCATAGCACATACCCTCCTCAATGTCCATAACCCCACCACCCTCTCCCAACCCCCCCCAGCAACCCTTGTCTCCCCCCAATCCCATCTCTTTCCATTCATTCTTTTCCTACCCTCCAACCCCCCCCATGTTTCATCTCCACTTCCTCATATCAGGGAGATCATAAGATAGTTATCCTTCTCTGATTGACTTATTTTCTTAAGCATAATACCCCCTAGTTCCATCCATGTTGTCGCAAATGGCAAGATTTCATTTCCTTTGATGGATGCATACTATTCCACTGTATATATACACCACCTCTTCTTTATCCATTCATCTGTTGATGGACATCTAGGTTATTTCCATACTTTGGCTATTGTGGACATTGCTGCTATAAACATTCGGGTGCACATGCCCCTTTGGATCACTATGTTTGTACCCATAGGGTAAATACCTAGTAGTGCAATTTCTAGGTCATAGGGTAGCCTCATTTTCAACTTTTTGAGGAACCTTCATGCTGTTATCCAGAGTGGTTGCACCAGCTTGCATTCCCACAAAGAGTGTAGGAGGGTTCCCCTTTCTCAGCATCCTCACAAGCATCTGCCATTTCCTGACTTGTTTATTTTAGCCATTCTGACTGGTGTGAGGTGATATCTCATTGTGGTTTTGATTTGCATTTCACTGATACTGAGTGATGTGGAGCACTTTTTCATGTGTCTGTTGGCCATCTGGATGTCTTCTTTGCAGAAATGTCTGTCCATGTCCTCTGCCCATTTCTTGATTGGATTATTTGTTCTTTGGGTGTTGAGTTTGCTAAGCTTTTTATAGATTTTGGATACTGGCCCTTTATGTGATATGTCATTTACAAATATCTTCTCCCATTCTGTCAGTTGTCTTTTGGTTTTGTTAACTGTTTCCTCTGTTGTGCAGAAGCTCCTGATCTTGATGAAATACCAATAGTTCATTTTTGCTCTTGCTTCCCTTGCCTTTGTCATTGTTCCTAAGAAAAAGTTGCTGCAGCTGAGGTCTAAGAGGTTTCTGCCTGTGTTCCCCTCAAGGGTTTTGATAGATTCCTTTCTCACATTGAGGTCCTTCATCCATTTTGAGTCTATTTTTGTGTGTGGTGTAAGGAAATGGTCCAATTTCATTTTTCTGCATGTGGCTGTCCATTTTTCCCAACACCATTTGTTGAAAAGGCTGTCTTTTTTCCATTGAAAATTCTTTCCTGCTTTGTCAAAGATTAGTTGACCCTAGAGTTAAGGTTCTATTTCTGGGCTCTCTATTCTGTTCCATTGGTCTATGTACCTGTTTTTGTGCCATTACCATAGTGTCTTGATGATGACACCTTTGAAATAGATCTTGAAGTCTGGAATTGTGATGCCACAAACTTAGGCTTTCTTTTTAACATTCCTTTGGCTATTCGAGGTCTTTTCTGATTCCGTATAATTTTTAGAATTATTTGTTCAATTTCTTTGAAAACAAATGGATGTGGTTTTGATAAGGATTGCATTAACTATGTAGATTGCTTTAGGTAACATAGACATTTTCACAATATTTGTTCTTCCAATGCATGAGCATGGGACATTTTTTCCATTTCTTTGTGTCTTCCTCAGTTACATTCATGAGTACTTTATAGTTTTCTGAGTATAGATTATTTGCTTCTTTCATTAGGTTTATTCCTAGGTATCTTATGGTTTTGGGTGCAATTGTAAATGGGATTGACTCCTTAAATTCTCTTTCTTCTGTCTTGTTTTGGTGTACAGAAATGCAACTAGTTTCTGTGCATTAATTTTATATCCTAACACTTGTACAAGTTCTAGCAGTTTTGGAGTGGAATGTTTTGGGTTTTCCACATATAGTATCATATAATATGCAAAGAGTAATAGTTTGACTTCTTCTTTGCCAATTTGGATGCCTTTAATTTCTTTTTGTTGCCTGATTGCTGAAGCTAGGACTTCTAGTACTATGTTGAATAGTAGTGGTGATAATGGACATCCTTGCTGTCTTACTGACCTTAGCGGGAAAGTTCTCAGTTTTTTTTTTTTCCATTGAGAGTGATATTTGTGGTGGGTTTTTCATAGATGGCTTTGATAATATTGAGGTATGTGCCCTCTATCCCTACACTTTGAAGAGTTTTGATTAGGAAGGGATGCTGTACTTTGTCAAATGTTTTTTCAGCATCTCTTGAGAGTATCATATGGTCCTTGTTCATTCTTTTGTTAATGTATTGTATCACACTGATTGATTTGCAGATGTTGAACCAACTTTGCTGCCCTGGAATAAATCCTACTTGGTTGTGGTGGAAATGCCTTTTAATGTACTTTTGGATCCTATTGGCTAGTATTTTGGTGAGAATTTTTGCATCTGTGTTCATCAAGGATATTGGTCTGTAATTCTCTTTTTTGATGGGATCCTTGTCTGGTTTAGGGATCAAGGTGATGCTGGCCTCATAAAATGAGTTTAGAAGTTATCCTTCCATTTTTATTTTTTGGAACAGTTTCAGGGGAATAGGAATTAATTCTTCTTTAAATGTTTGGTAGAATTCCCCTGGGAAGCCGTCTGGCCCTGGGCTTTTGTTTGTTTGCAGATTTTTGATGACTGTTTCAATCTCCTTACTGGCTATGGGTCTGTTCAGGTTTTCTATTTCTTCCTGGTTCAGGTGTGGTAGTTTATATGTCTCTGGGAATGCATCCATTTCTTCCAGATTGTCAAATTTGTTGGCATAGAGTTGCTTATAATATGTTCTTATATTTGTTTGTATTTTTTTGGTGTTGGTTGTGATCTCTCCTCTTTCATTCATGATTTTATTTATTTGGGTCCTTTCTCTTTTCTTTTTGATAAGTCTGTCCAGGGGTTTATCAGTCTTATTAATTCTTTCAAAGAACCAACTCCTAGTTTCGTTGATTTGTTCTATTGTTTTGTTTTTGTTTTTTGTTTGTTTCTATTTCATTGATTACTGCTCTGATCTTTATGATTTCTCTTCTGCTGCTGCGTTTAGGCTTTCTTTGTTGTTCTTTCTCCAGCTCCTTTAGGTTGGGGTTAGGTTGTATATTTGAGACCTTTCTTGTTTCTTGAGAAAGGCTTGTATCACTATATATTTTCTTATCAGGTCTGCCTTTGCTGTGTCCCACAGATTTTGAACCATTGTGTTTTCATTATCATTTGTTTCCATTATTTTTTTTTTCAATTCTTCTTTATTTTCCTGGTGGAACCATTCATTCTTTAGAAGGAAGCTCTTTAGTCTCCATGTATTTGGGTTCTTTCAAAATTTCCTCTTGTGATTGAATTCTAGCTTCAGAGCAATGTGGTCTGAAAAATATGCAGTGAATGATCCCAATCTTTTGATACTGGTTGAGACCTGATTTACGAACCAGGATGTGATCTATTCTGGAGAATGTCCCATGTGCAGTAGTGAAGAATGTGTATTCTGTTGCTTTGGGATGGAATGTTCTGAATATATCTGTGATGTCCATCTGGTCCAGTGTGTCCTTTAGGGACTTTATTTCCTTGTTGATCTTTTGCTTGGATGATCTGTCCATTTCAGTGAGGGGAGTGTTAAAGTCCCCTACTACTATTGTATTGTTGTCAATGTGTTTCTTTGATTTTGTTATTAATTGGTTTATATAGTTGGATGCTCCCATGTTAGGGGCATAGATATTTACAAGTGTTAGATTCTTGTTGGACAGTCACTTTGAATATGATATAGTGTCCTTCTTCATCTCTTATTATAGTCTTTGGTTTAAAATATAATTGATCTGATATAAGGATTGCCACCCCAGCTTTCTTCTGATGTCCATTAGGATGGTAAATTGCTTTCTATCCCCTCACTTTAAATATAGAGGTGTCTTCAGGTCTAAAATGAGTTTCTTGTAGGCAGCATATTGATGGCTTTTGTTTTTTTACCCATTTGAAACCCTGTGTATTTTGATTGGGACATTTAGCCCATTTACTTTCAGGGTAACTATTGAGAGATAGGAATTTAGTACCATTGTATTGCCTGTAAGGTGACTGTTACTGTATATTGTCTCTGTTCTTTTCTGGTCTACTTCTTTTAGGCTCTCTCTTTGCTTGGAGGATCCCTTTAAATATTTCCTGTATAACTCGTTTGGTGTTTGCAAATTCTTTCAGTTTTTGTTTATCCTGGAAGATTTTTATGTCTCCTTCTATTTTCAATGATAATCTAGCTGGATATAGTATTCTTGGCTGAATGTTTTTCTCGTTTAGTGTTCTGAATATATCATGACAGTTCTTTCTGGCCTGCCAGGTCTCTGTGGATAGGTCTGCTGCCAATCTAATATTTTTAACATTGTATGCTACAGACTTCTTGTCCGGGGATGCTTTCAGGATTTTCTCTTTGTCTCTAATACTTGAAAATTTAACTACTAGGTGACAGAGTGTGGACCTATTCTTATTGATTTTGATGGGGATTCTTTGTGCCTCCTGGATTTTGATGCTTGTCCCATTTGCCATATTAGGGAAATTCTCTACAATAATTATCTCCAGTATACCTTCTGTTCCCCTCTCTCTTTCTTCTTCTTCTGGAATCCCAATTATTCTAATGTTGTTTCGTCTTATGGTGTCACTCATCTCTCAAATTCTCCCCTCGTGGTCCAGTAGTTGTTTGTCTCTCTTTTACTCAGCTTTTTTATTCTCTGTCATTTGGTCTTCTATATCACTAATTCTTTCTTCTGCCTCATTTATCCTACCAGTAAGAGCCTCCATTTTTTTCATCGCACCTCCTTAATAGCGTTTTTTATTTCAACTTGCTTAGATTTTAGTTCTTTTATTTCTCCAGAAAGGGCTTTTATCTCACCAGAAAGAGTTTCTCTAATATCTTCCATGCCTATTTGAGCCCAGCTAGAACCTTGAGAATCGTCATTCTGAACTCTAAATCTGACATATTACCCATGTTCGTATTGATTATTTCCCTAGCCTTTGGTACTGCCTTTTGTTCTTTTTAAAATTTTATTTATTTATTTA
>ML111714.1:0-29193 GCA_003697995.1 Taxidea taxus jeffersonii | reverse complement strand
ACTAGAACAGGGTCACCCACTTAATTTTGAGAGTATTTTGGTCTCTTTTAAGAAACTACCTCCCAGGGATGCCTGGGTGGCTCAGATGGTTAAGCAGCTGCCTTCGGCTCAGGTCATGATCCCGTCATCTGGGAATCGAGTCTCACATCGGTCTCCTTGCTCAGCAGGGAGCTTGCTTCTCCCTCAGCCTCTGCCTGCCACTCTGTCTTCCTGTGCTCTCTCTTTCTCTCTCTGACAAATAAATACATACAATCTTAAAAAATAAATAAATAAAAGAAAAAAAAAAAAAAAACTACCTCCCAAAATTTTAAGGAATGGAAAACATGTATAAGGTTAAACACAATGAAGGGATGGAATATGCATATAAAGATTTTTTTTTAAAGATTTCCAAAAAAGGAGTTGATAAAGTAATTTGGTTGGGAAAATAAGGAAAAAGAAAGTGGAGAGAATTTGCTCGGGCTGGAAACTAGAACAGGCCTGGAGCTAGCTTTAGGGTATATTTTGATCTATTAGAAGAAGTATCACAACTTTTTAAAAAAACCCTATCTGTATACAAAAAAAATAATAATAATAAATAAAGTTAGATACAATGAAATATAAAATATGGTTATAATAATAATGGTATAAATATTATTATTTTTTTTAAATGAAAGGTATTGTTAAGATAAACTAGTTAAAAAATGTTAAAAGAGGAAATGGTTAATGTTAAAAAGAATTAGCAGAAGAAAAAAAAAATAACTGCAAAACTTAAGAATCATGGGGAGAAAGCTATGAATTCCATGCTTTGCTTTCTCCTTCTCTGGAATTCTGCTGTTCTCCTTAGTAAGTGACTTTGTCCTGGCTGGATTTCTTGTTTATCTTCTGGGGGAGAGGCCTGTTGTAGTGATTATCAAATGTATTTGCCCAAGGCAGAATTGCACAGCCCTTACCAGGGGCCATTCTAAGTTATTCTCTCTGGTTCGCATTCAGGAGCTTTTGTTACCTGAATGCTTTCCCTAGAGTTCTGGAGAATGGGAATGAAAATGGCGGCTTCCCAATCTCCAGCCTGGAGGAGCCAAGAGCTCGGGGCCCCACTCCTCAGTGTGCACTCAGAGAAAAGTGCTCAATCATTTCCGTTTCCCTGGCCTCCGGCCATACTCCAAGCTCACCCAGGTGTGACAAAGCATCTCTGTCTCTGGCACACAGCTCTGCCTGGCCTCTCTGAACCCTGAAGATCTCTGAGCTCTTCCAGGAGGTGTCTCCCAGATCTTGTGGGGACCCACTCACAGAGCAATGGCCTGTACCACGGATTATGATTCAAGGTAACCCTGAGTTGAGAGCTCACTCCTTGGCTCTGTCTTTGTAGCCAGCTTCCCTCTCTAATACCTGTGAGTTCTGCGACACTCAGACACCCTTGCTCATCCTGTGACCCCACAGGACCTGTGGCTATGTTGACCCAGCATGGGCTTCTCCCCAGTTTAGCCTCTGGAGTGATGTCCCTCAGTGCAGCAGACTTTTAAAAGTCCTGATTTTGTGCTCTGTTCTTCTGCCGCTTGCTGGGAGCCAGCCCCTCCTCCCACGGTCTATCTTCCCACCGCTTTGGATTCACTTCTCCACCAGTCCTACCTTTCAGAAAGTGGTCAATTTTCTGTTTCTAGACTTGTTGCTCTTCTTCTCCTCAATCTCCTGTTGGATTTGTAGATGTTTGCAATGGTTTGATAAGCTATCTAGCTGATCTCCTGCTACCTGATGTCATCTCAGCCTGCTACTTCTCTGCCATCTTGACTCCTCCCCCCATAAACTTCCCTCTTAGAACCACTTTTACGGCATCCCCCAAATTTTAGACTGTTGGGTTTTTATTTTCATTTGATTCCATGTACATTTTTATTTCTTCTTTTATTTCCTTATTGGTGCATTCCTTGTATATTGACATGTTATTTAATCTCCCTGTATTTATGCTGTTTCTTTCTTACTTTCTTTCTTTCTTTCTTTTTTTTTTTTTCTTATGATTTATATCTGGATTCAGTGTTGTGGTCAGAAAAGGTGCATGATGATCTTTTTATTTTGTTTGGATTTGTTTTGTGGCTTAATATGTTATATATTCTAGAGAATGTTCCATGTGTACTTGAAAAGAATGTGTTGTGCTGCTTTATCGTGGAATGTTCTGAATATATATGTCAAATATATCTGCAAATTCATCTGGTCCATTGTATCACTTAAAGTCACTGTTTCCTTTGGTTTCCTGTTTGGATCATCTGCCCAACAATGTAAGTGGAGCCTTAAGTCCTCTATTACTATTGAATTGGTATTATTCAGTTCCTTTATGTTCTTTTGCATTTGTTATGCATTTGAATGCTCCCATTTTGAGTGCATAAATACTTACAGTTGCTATATCTTCTTGCTGGATTCTCTCTTTTATTAATATGTGTCCTTCTTTATCTCTTTTCATGGTCTGTTTTAAAGTCTATTTTATCTGATATAAGTATTGAAACTGGCTTTCTTTTGACATCCATTGGCATGGTAAATTTTTCTTCATATGCTCACTTTTAATCTGGAGGTGATTTAGGTCTGAAATGAGTCTCTTTTAGGCAGCATTTAGATGGGCCTTGCTTTTTGATTTCACTCCATAAACTTATGTGTTTTGATTGGATCTTTTAGTCCATCTAGATTCAAAGTAATTATTGATAGATTTGTATATATTGCCATTTTGTTACTTGTTTTGTGATTGTTTTTGTAGTCTTTCTTTGATACTTTTTTCTGTTTCACTCATTATTTCTTGCTGGTTTTCATTAGTGAAATACTTGGATTTCTGACTATTATTTAAGTATCTATTAATGGTTTTTGATTTGTGGTTACCATTTGGCTTGCATGTAACATCTTCTACATGTAACAGTCTATATTAAGTTGATGGCCACTTAAGTTGAACCCATTCTTTACTCCTCTCCTCTCTATGGTTTCAGGATTTTTGTCATATTTTATATCCTTTTATTTTGTAAATATTTTTACTGACTTTTACAGAAATATTTTATTGTGTTTGTGTTTCCTTCTTTTCATACTTGCACTTATGTTCTTTCTTTTCCACTCAAAGAATCCTTTTTAATATTTCCTGAATTGCTGGTTTAATGGTTACAGACTTCATTAGCTCTTCTTTCTCTGAGAGACCCTTTATCTCTCCTTCTGTTCTCAATGATAGCCTTGCTTGATAGAGTATTCTTGGGTGTAGATTTTCCCTCTCAGTAATTTGAATATATTATGACACTCTCTTCAGCTTTCAAGGTTTCTGCTGAAAAAAAAAAATCTGCTTATTGTCTGATGGGGTTTCCCTTATTTCCTCTCTCTCATTGCTTTTAAAATTCTTTCTTTATCACTACTTTTTGCCATTTTGATTATTATGTGTCTTGATGTGGATCTCTTTTGGTTGATTTTATTGGGAGATTTCTGCACTTCCTGGATTTGCATTTCTGTTTTTTCCCCTCAGATTAGGGATGTTTTCAGCTATTCTTTCCCCAAATAAATGTTCTGCACCCTTTTCTCTCTCTTCTCCTTCTGGGACCCCTATAATAAGAATGTTAATATGCTTGATGGAGTCACTGAGTCCTCTAAGTATATCCTCATTTTGCAAAATTCTTTTTTTTCTCTCATTTGTTCAACTTGATTACTTTCCATTTCTCTGTCTCCTTATTCATTATCCTCTGTTCCTCCAGCTTGCTATTCTATTCCATCAAATGTGTTCTTAATTGAATATGATGTGTTCTTCATCTCTGATTGGTTCTTTTTTTTTAATCAATGTGTTAAGTCATTTCACTGATGTCCACCAGTATTTTCTCAAACCCAATAAACCTTTATGATTATTATTTTAAATTCTCTCACAGTCATTTTATTTAAATATGTTTTTAGGTCTTTTGCTGTGGTTTTGTCTATTTTTCTTTTTTTTTTTTTATTTGTGACATACTCATATGTGTCCTTTCAACTAGGTGGCACTGGTTAACCTCCACAGGGGACAGTCAAGCAGGGTTGGCCCCAGCCAACCCAAGTGGAGACTTGGGTTGGCTGGGGCCACTCTACAAAGTGTGCAAGGATAGGTGGAAGCATGGCCCTGCAAGTTATAGGTCCGTATTCTCCTCCACTCCTCAACTGTGGAGACCAGGCCAGTCAGAGCTGCTTTGCCCAGCACATATGGGAAAGGTACATTTTTAATGAGGTGCATATGTCCTCCACAGGAGGTTAAGAGATGCATTGTTGGCAATGTTTGTGCAGGTGTTCTGTAAGAGGGAATCTGCAGCATAGGGGTCTAGACAGGTCTGGCTAGGGAAGGCAGAGTTTGGTAAAAGCAAGTTAGATAGTGAGTGCCTGAGCTGTGCTTATTCCCACAGGTGGCTGTGTGTTTAGAATGAGGGCACAGAGTGAAATGATGCCTGCCAGCTCCTTTGTTTCTGGAGAAGTCCCTCAGTGAACTCTGAGATTAGTAACTAACTCTCTTGTTAGCCCCAGGCACCTTTCAAATTGCTGCTTTGAAGTACTATCTGGATGGGCTGTTTTCCTTACTATCTCTTTAAGGGCAGGGACTCAGCTTCTTTTTATTTTTTTAAGCATTCAATTTTATTAATTTTGTCATATGTATATATCCATAAAACTATCACCACAGTCAAGGTATTGAACATATCTAACACCCCAAATAGTTACTTTATGCCCCTTGGTTTTCCATTTCTTTTTCCAAACCACTCCATTGAGGTAACCACTGATCAGAGCTAAGCCAGCTGATTTTTAAAGTTCTAGGATTTAAATCCTTCTAGTTGTAAGAACTCATGAAATTCAGCTCCTCTAATTTTCAAAGCCAAATGGTATGGGGATTTTTTTTCCCTTTTTAGGCTTCCCAGTGTGCTAGTCAGTTTCTTGCCCCTCTCTACACTTGCGGCTCCTTCCCTTAGGTGGTTAGACTCACAGGGTTTAATTTTCCATTAAGTATTTGCCCTTGCTACACTCTTCAATGTGGTTTCTTTTTATACATTTAGTTGTTGAGTTTATTTGACCAGTCTATGGGTCCTTTCTGGGTTGTTTGCTCTGGCACAAGGGTTATCTACTTGTGTCCACGAGACACAGTGAGTTTGAGAGCCTCTTACTCCACCATCTTCCCAAGAAGTCTCTGGGATACAGATTTTAAAGCAGGAGTGACAGCATGAAGGACAACATTTATACTATTTCCCTTTAGACAAAAATATGCTTTATTCCAACAACTGGTGAAATTTTCAGTTTAATCTCATCTGTCATGAAACTCTTTTTTTTTTTTTTTTAATTTGTTTGTTTGTTTTGGAAGTCACATTTAATGATTTGTTACTTACATATAAAACCCAGTGTTCATCAATCACATCAAGTGCCCTCCTTAATACCCATCACTCATTTACCCCAATCCTACCCACCTCCTCTCCATCAACACTTAGTTTGTTCTCTACAGTTAAGAGTCTCTTATGGTTTGCCTCCCTCTTTTCTTTCTCCTTCCCTTATGTTCATTTGTTTTTTTTTTTTTATAAATTTCACATATGAGTGAAATCTTTTGGTATATGCCTTTCTCTGAATGATTTTTTCACTTAGCATTATATACTCTAGCTCCAAATCATTGGAAATGGCAAAATTTCAGTATTTTTAAAGGCCAAACGATAATATATATATATATACATATATATATATGCACGTGTGTGTGTGTGTGTGTGTGTGTGTAATTCATCCTCTTCAATATTTCTTGCAGAACTGGCTGAATGGTCACAGACTTCTTTAGTTTTTGTTTGTCTGGGAAACTCTATCTCTCCTATTTTGAGTGATAGTCTTGTTGGATAAAGTATTCTTTGGTGCATATTTTTTCCCATTCAGCATGTTGAATATTCCTGCCACTCTCTTCTGGCTTGCCAAATTTCTGTGGATAGATTTGCTGCTAACTTTGTCATCCTCCTTGTAGGTTAAGGATTTCTCTCTCTCTCTCTCTCTTTCTCTCTCTCTCTCTCTTTTCTTTTCCCTTGCTGCTTTCAGGATTTTTTCTTTATATTTGTATTTTGCAAATTTTACTAAGCTATATTTTTGTATTGGCCTGCTTTTGTTGATTTTGATGGGAATTTTCTGTGCCTTCTGGATTTGGATGTGTTTCCTTTCCTGATTTGGAAAGTTTTCAGCCATAATTTGTTCAAATATCCTGATCCTTTTTCCCTCCCTTCTGCTTCTGGGACTCATATAATACAAATGTTATTTTACTTTACGGTGACACTGAGATCCCTTAGTCTACATTTATGATCCACTATTCCTCTTTTCCTCTCCTTTTCAGTTTCATAATCTTCCACAATTTTATCTTCTGTATCACTGATTTGTTGTTCTGTTTTTTTTTCATCTTTGTGGTCATTATATATAGTTTTGCATCTTAGTTATAGCATTTTTTATTTCATTCTGACTGGTTTTTAGGCCTTTTATCTCTGTAGTAAATGACTCCCTGGTATCTTTCTCAACCTCAGCTAGTATCTTTATGATTGTTGTTTTAAATTGCGGTTCAGACATATTACTTGCATTGTTTTGTTTTCATCCCTGACTATGACCTCTTCTTGTTTTTTTAAGTTCCTCCATCTTGGCATTTTGTCTAGGTCTCTGCCTTCACTGTGTTAGTAAAGCCCATTATGTTTCCTGCTCCTGAGAGTAATGGCTGTATGAAGAAGTGGTCACATACTGTCCAAGGCCTGACTCTTCAGGAAGTATTTTTGGTGTATGCTGTGTCTATCTGTTTTGTATTTTGTCTGCTCTTTCCATCAGGTCAGTCCTCTGCAGAGTTTCCTTGCCTGCAGCGGGAAGTGTTTGGACCTCGTCCAATGTGTAGTGAGTTTAAACGAAGTGTATTTTGTTCTGCTTGTTAAAATAAGCTAGATTTTATTTCGCCTAGAGCTGAAACTGCACAGCATTAAATGATCAGTAGACCTGTGGGTTTGAGGGGTTAATGCTAATCTTCTGGGGGAAGAGCCTGCTGCCTCTCTGATTCTTGGGGACATTTGCTCTAGTAAAGAAGCAACTGCATAGTGCAGTGGGTGGGACATGTTATATGTGGTCCTAGCCTCCAATGTGGATGCTGTATTACTTATTGCTATCAGCCCCTACTGATGGGTGAGGGTAAAAATGGCATCAGATGGCCCTCTCATCCCCAGAGAGAGAGTTTGGCTGGTAGTTATTCAGGAAGCCCTCACAGAAGAGTGAACAATATCTCCTCAGTTGTCTCAGGCTTCTCTCAGATTCCTGCCTTCAGCCTGTCTATGTCTGAGCCATCTGCCCACCTGGCAGTGCAGTGTTCCAATGTGTTGTCTGAGATGCACCAGCTGGGTTTCAAAACTCTAAATTCTATGGACCTGGTACAGCATGGACCTGTGCTGATCCTCTGGAGGAGGTTGTTGCTGCACTGGAGCTCACACTGTTTTGTTCCAGAAAGGCAGGTGCATGAGTGTACAGGGGCTTGGAAATTATGTGCATCAAATAGCTGGTGTCCAGGTTAGCTGCCCTCAGGAGTTGCCTGTGTTCCTATGCTAATGAAGAGGGCAACTTGATGGTACCCATTGGCAATTTTGTCCCAGGAGAAGCAATGCCACCTCTCCCAAATGGACTCCAAGAAGGAGACTATCTCTCCCAGTGTGACTAAGGGGATCCTCAGACCACATTGTCTGGTCCTGGGCCTCTGCCTTCCTTCACAGAAGGGTCTTTACACCCACTAGGCTCCACCCCCATTATGTCACAGACTTCTGAAACTTCAGACTTTGAGATCCACTGCTTGTAAAACTTGTGCTTATCAGCCCATCTCATTTACACCATCAGTGGTTTGGGAGAAGTGTTTTTCTTGTGCAATTCCCTGAATCCTGCTCACTCATGCTCTCTCCCTCACTTTTCTCTCCCTGATCAGGGCTCCCTCCCCACACAGCACTGGTGATTCTTTTCTCCCCTAAATCATGTCTCCACACTTCTTATCTTCCACAGTGCCCTCTTTTCTACCTCTAGCTGTGCAGTTTGTTTTCTCAGTACTTAGATCAATTTCCTGGGTGTTCAGAACGATTTGGTATTTAGCTATGTTCCACGAGTGAAGCAAGCATCATGTCCTCCTACCACTCCATCATCTTAACTCCTCCTTTGCAATTATTAAACTCTTGATTTAGTATATTTTGACCATCGGCCCATACTGTGACTTAGGTTCACATATATATATGCCTAAAATATAAACATGCTAAGCATTCACAAGTATAAACTATAAATATATATACTCAAAATTATTTAGCATGGAATCCATATTTTTATTAAACTACCTCAGTGTACAAAACTTTATTTATTGTGTTTTGTATTTTATAACTCATTTCATTTTGAAAAACATCCACCTCTATATTTCAAAAAATCTTTGTGAAGTTAAGGGAAATACATTTTTGCATAGAGGATAGAAAGATATAGATAAAAACAGATAGATGATGTATAGGTAGGTAGATAGATAAGAGAGAGAG
Source organism: Taxidea taxus jeffersonii (assembly GCA_003697995.1). NCBI lineage: Eukaryota > Metazoa > Chordata > Mammalia > Carnivora > Mustelidae > Taxidea > Taxidea taxus. The sequence goes on along the minus strand of ML111714.1, from coordinate 20,713 downwards.
AGTGGTTCAATGGCTTTGTGCTGGGGCATAAAAAATAATCTGAAACATGCATATGACATAATCTGATATATAAAATGGCAATCCTCACAAAGAGTGACATATAAAATAAATTGCCCAGTAAATAATTAAAGTGATCCCCCCCAAAATAATAAATAAATAAATAAATAAATAAATAAAATGCTCTGCTACAGACTAAGATTATAAAATGAAGTATTAAATCTGCCAGTGTTTCCTATTTTATTGTTTTGTGACTCTGGACAAGGAAGTTTCATAGGTCATTACCAGATCACATGTTTGGAAGCCTTCCATGTCCACACAGTGAACTAGTTGATCAGCTTTGAGGACAAAGACAATATAAACAGAGTTGTCAGAACAAAAACAAATCTACTGGGTTATGACTAGAACTATTTTTAGTCATTTTACAAAAATAGTGCTTGGAGGAGTCTATTCTGTTGTATGTTTAATTATAACATTTCTTTTTTGAGCCATATTTCTAAAAATCAAAAATGACTATTAATCATTGATTAGTTGTAGGTTTTATCATAATTGAAATCTAATGACCTAATCATTATGTTCCAAGTTAATCATCTAATGTTTTTATCTCAATATGATAAAAGTCAATAAATAACGTGTTTTATTATTTTATAGCAATATTAAGCTGATGGGTTTATAAAGAAGTATAGAGAAATGGGTCAAAAATGCATGATTTCCCCTTTCTACTCCTTCTTATGCTAATATCTAACCATTTTTATGATTTTAGCTGAAATATTTTTTGGTAATCCTTTTCTACCCTCATATTGTAAAATATAAATGTTAATGCCCTCTTACAGTTTTCTATTTTCTTTATATTTTTCCATAATTAAAATGTATAGATATTTAATTAAAAATCTTATTTTTATTTCCTCACCAAATGATACATTTTATGAGTAGAGAGGACAGTTTTTACTCTCTAGTATACCCAGAGACAAAGCACAGTGAATTACACATGAATAATAGCCAATATATTTGTTGAATTACTATATCTCTATTTATTTTCCTACAAAGAAATTAAGAGATAAATATAGTTTATTTCTATAAAATATCCACTTCTGGAGAAGATGCTTATTACCATAATGATACTTCATATTTTTGACATATTTTCATTATAAAATCACCTTCACATTTCTCTTAAAGGAAAGGGCTCTCATAGTGTCTGGAGTGGGGACTTAATGCAATGAGTGTCTCTTAATGTAACAAAATTCTCAAATTCTTGGTCAAGAGTGTGTCATAGAGAAAATGTCTTAAAGCATTATTAATCAAATCCAGATTTGCATGAGTAAATTTTTCAGAAGTTTTGGCATTAGGATGAATTAGAATAAAGTGATATGGAATAATAAGGAAAATGAAAAGAAAAGAAAATAAATTATCTCAGCCTTAAAGTATAGATATGTTTTAGTGAAATTAAGTTACATCTCCGTGCATCGACCAAGAGGAATACAAGGATTTATGACCTGAATTTATTTTGATAGCATAAGGCTTCAAATAGAATTTTATAGAAATAACAACAGACTGACAAATAACATAGTTCAATTAGCTTTTCTTGCCTATATCTAGTGTTTAAATAGGTCAGTATGGAGATTTTAGATTGCTTTATATAATCTGAAAAAGATAACAATATGTAGAACCAACAAGCTATTAAGAAATAATTGAATGAGTTTATGTTATTATATTATTCCAAGTACATTTTAAATACTTTTTTTTTTTATAAATCACAGAGTACAATCTAATTTACTAAGATAAATTTTCTTGGGTCCTGCATTAAAATTAAGTCATTTGTTAGTTTGTAATTTTGAATGAGACTGCAAAAATCAGCAGTTCTCTCTTTTATTTCTGGCAATAATTTATAAAATAATAAGAATAAGATAAATATTCAAATTATTCAGTTTTTTTTTTAATGAAAATGAGCAGCTAAACCCAAGACATCACAATCGGGAAGAAGGTGCTTATTTTCTAAGGAAGAAAAGCTACAGAACACTGGCTAAAACATACTGTAATTAAAAGTTCAGGTGGAATATGAAAACCCACTTTCTCAAAATAAGGAACCAAGTCAACTGTTTTTTAAAAATCCTTGTTTGCAACAATTAAAAAAAAAAAAAAAGGTGTGTATACTGGTAACAGTAGTGAACCTGGCTCTGCCATTGAAAACAAGAAAAGGTGGAACTAGATGAGGGCTTTCATAGAAATATTCTTACTGTGGTAGTAGAATGAGTTTGAAAGTTTTATTTATGATAATAAGATCATGGTTTAGTGTTTTCCCTATTAGCAAGTATGAAACCAAAGCGAATTGTTTACACAGAATCTGGGATCATAAGAATAGGTCAATCTCTTCTGAAATGGTTCTTGGGAAATTCCTGAAATATTTCCATTCGAATTGATGACCTTGTGAAATATCACTGTCAGTTATGATGAATATTTACAAAAAAAAAAAAAAATATATATATATATATATATATATACACACACACAACAACAACAAAAACAAACAACAACAACAACCCAGGTCATGGTCTAAACAGCTATGCAACATGAATAAAAATAAATACAGTTGTTTAGTTAGTGTTAGGTTTGACTGGGAACAACAAAGACCTTGAAAACAATTACTTAAATAAAAGTGAATTTCTAAAATATGAACAAATCTAGAAGTGAGCACACATGCTCACATGACCACTCCAAAACCATCAGAGACTCTGGGACTTTATCTTTGTGCAATTAGAGTACCCAAAGAAAATTGAAAGTAAAAGTAAGAAACAGTGCAAATATAGAGAGATACAATTAAAACAAAATAATGATAAAGAGAAAAGGAAAAGAAGGAAAGAAAGAAGAAAAGAAAAGAAAAAGGGAAAGAAAAGACTTCCTGTAGTACAGAAGTCAAGTGCAATAAAATTCAGAAGAATCAATCCTACAGCATAGGCCATAAAAATTTAATTGGCTTCATAGAATAGGGATACCTGTGTGGTCCATTCAGTTGGATTCTCCCCTGGCTTGGGTCATGATCCCAGGGTCCTGAGATGGAGTCCTGCCTCACTCAGGCTCTCTGCTCAGTGGGGAGAAAGCTTCACCCTCTCCCTCTGTCTGCCATTCCCCCTGCTTGTGTGCTCTCTATCTCTCTCTCTTCAAGCAGACACCCCACCGAGCTTGGAGCCCAGCTCTGGGCTCAATCTCACAACCCATGAGATCATGAGCTGAGCTGAAACCAAGCATCAGATCCTTCCAAGACTGAGCCACTCTGATGCTCCTTTCTTAGGTCTCCTTTTCCAGTTTGTCATAAGCAAGCCCTGTTAGTCTGTGCCTAAGAGGTGAGTCATTCTCAGTACTCCTGATCCAACCTCCCTCTATCCAAGGGGAGAGTCTAAGGCCAGGTGAATTATCTATCCCTTCCTGTGTAATAGTGGAAGTCTGGCTTATCTCAGTGTGTTCCTGTGGCCAACAAGTTTCTGGTCCATCCTCTAGAGAAGTATACCTCTGTTTTCAATAACTGCAGGATCCTGGCCATGAAAGGATTTTATGCTGCCTATCCACAACCATCAGATGGCTTTTGGCTGGTACCATCACAAATTGTGGAAGGGTGACAACCAACCTCTGCCTGGTATCAAGTCAGGGAGTAGGAAGTGAATAGGTTTTCTTTCTTCTCTCCAGTAGCAGCTGATCTTCACCTAATATGAAACCAGGATCTTATCTGGGACACAAAAATATTGCTTGCTCCTGCTACAGCAGGAGATATCTTTGCTTCTTATCAGAGAAAGTTTTGGGCAACAGCAGGTTCCTCAGATCTTTGTAAGCCTTACAACACTACCAAAAGTATCTCCACCACGTCTTCTGACTTTCCTCTAAGTTTTTTATTGCTTGTTTTTGTTTTCATTTTATGAGCATCTTGTGGCATCTCGTGGAAAAAAGCTGGTGAGTGGAACAGACTCCTCTTGTTTTTGTAACTCCCAGGAATGCTAATCTGTCACTCTAGCCTGCCTTAGACTTTAAGAACGTATTAACATATCAGTTGTTTTCTCTTTACCCCTATCAAAAACATACTACATTAGAATTCAGATGATAAACTCAAGGATGCCCATATCCCAATCACCAGAAACTGTGGATATGTTATGTTACATGGTAAGGAGGAATTTGGATGAAAACTGAATTAAAGTTGTTGATCAACTGACTCTGAGAAGCAGAATCTATCCTAGATTATGTGGATATGTTATGTTACATGGTAAGGAGGAATTGGGATGAAAATTGAATTAAAGTTGTTGATCAACTGACTCTGAGAAGCAGAATCTATCCTAGATTATCCATGTGGTTCAACTGTAATTGTATGGTTCTTATAGGTGGGAAAGGGAAGTAGAAGAGACACAGAGAGATATGCAATGAAAGATGGAAAAGGGATATGAATTAAGAAATACAAGCCTCTGGAAACTGGAAAAAAGAAAGGAAGGAAGAAAGGAAGGAAGGAAGGAAGGAAGGAAGGAAGGAAGGAAGGAAGGAAGGAAGGAAGAAAGAAAACTGATTATCTTCTAGTGTTCCTGGGAGGGAACATGGCTCATGCCACTAACAACACCTTGATTTTAACATATTTATATTCTTCAGATTTCTGGCCTCCAGAACAGTAAGAAAATAAAATTTGTTTTTGCTTTTGCAACTATATTTTCAGTAACTTCTTACAGTAATCTAATAAGGTTTTGTTATTAGATTGGTTTAAATTGACCTTGGGGGAAAAATAACATTGCAACAGGCAGAATTCTATGTTTATCCCTAATGATCCATACCCTTGTACAATTCCTTCTCCTTGGGTGTGGGAGGGACATGTGGATATGATGGAGTATCACTCTTATGATGACCCATATGACAAATATCAAGATATTTTGGAAATGTAATTGAAGTTCCTAGTCAGTTTACTTGAGTTAAACAGGTGAGTCCTTTAAAAAGTCTTGAAATAGCCAAAGACTCTCATTGAACTTAAGAAGTTCTCCCTGTTGTGGAAAGAGCCATGACAGGAAATCACCAGTGGCTGAAATTCTCAGTCCTACAACCTCAAAGAACTGAATTTTCTTACCAACCTGAGTGAGGTGGAAACCAGTTTTTCCCTAATCAAACCTCCAGATGAGAATATAGTCCAGTTTTCAGTATTCAAAATCCTGAGCAGAGAACCCTGTTAAGTCATGCCTAGATTTCTCATGGTGGAAGTATGTTACACAATAATAGAAAATAAATACAAGCTTCTTTATATGCATAAAGCAAGTATATCTATATATATCTATATATCTATATATATATATATTATGATTTCTTTAGCGATTAATAATCCAAAAGTAAGTGAAGGCAAAGGAATTTGGGCAGACTGTTTTCTTTTCTATTGTGTGACTCTTGCCTGTTCTGACTTGGTCAAATGATAAAGTAGATTCAGAATTTACTTGGCATTTTATTTTACTTTATTGTTTTTTAAAATATATTATTTATTTATTTATTTGAGAGATAATGATATGTAGGGAGGGGTAGAAGGAAAGAGAGGGACAGGGAGAAACAGACTCCCTGATGAGCAGGACGCCTCATGCAGAGTTTGATTGCAGGACCCTGAGATCATGATCTGAGCCAAGACAGATGTTTAACCAACTGAGCCCCCCAGATGCTGCATTTACTTAACATTTTAAATCACTGTATTTATAATAAATATTAGATGATCATACTTTTTTTCTGACATTTTAATTTGAAAGATTGGTTTACATAACTTTGTTTTTTTAATATATATATACATACATATATATGTATGTGTGTATATATATATATATATATATATTTTTTTTTTTTTTTATTTGACAGATAGAGGGACAACACAAGTAGGCAGAGAAGCAGGCAGAAGGGGAGGGGGAAGAAGGCTCTTCACTGACCAGAGAGCCCAATGCTGGGCTTGATCCCAGGACCCTGAGATCATGACCTGAGCTGAGGCAGAGGCTTAACCCCCTGAGCCACCCTGGCACCCCTGTAAATAACTTTAAAATTATCATACTGACTTGTTGAATTTTGCCTAAGAGATTATAGCCTAATCTCAGCAATGACTAAGTGTGCCTTCCTATATATTCTTTATTATTTTCTATCATGCCAATATATATTATATTTTTATGGTGATTGATTTTCAAATATTACATAAAAATGATTTGGTTTCACTATATCTGCTACCAGTTTTCAATATTTTTCCATAGGATTATTTTATAAACTTGTGCTCTCATTTCTAAAATAACCAAACTAGTAGTAATTGTATTATTTTCAAAAGTTTACATTAATTTTTACTGTAAACCTTAAATATGCAATGATTGGAAGAATTTCTAGACTTACCACTTTTACAATTGCATCACGCTTTACAGAGAATTGTTTCTCCCATGGAAGACAAAAGAACAAAGTTTGTTTCTAACTATAATTAAAATACTATTAGAGGGGGAAATGATACCATCTTACATTTAGGCATTTACTTTTAGTCCCAGATATCCTTGTCTTCATGTTAACATATTCAAGCCATTTAAGCAAGTTAATTATATTTGAATTCCTGTTCATACATATCTTCATAAATTTCAAGGGATTTCCTCATTAAACTAAATCTTACAATATTCCATCCCTTACAAATTTAGCTCCAAAGGGCCAAGTACAAAGTATAGCAATTCCACTATGTTTACCTGAAGTTCCCCTCATGTTGTACTTTATTCTTTATTTCCTGCTATGCACATTTACTTGAATCTGCTTTTGTGATTTATTTATTTTCCTTGAAATAGTATTGGCTATCTTTAACTTTGTCATCTTTTTTTTATTCTTTGAATTTTCCTTCATTGTCATTATTATTATTAATTATTGTTACTATTTGCTTTTCTCCCAATATATGTTGGATTAACCACTACTTGTTTCATAAGATAACTTACCTTTTTGTCTTATGCTAGTCATGAGTTTATTTTCTTGGATTTCAAAGTATACCTTTTTAAAGTTATTAGTTACATTATGTTTATTTATTCCCAGCATTCTGCTCATTCTCATTGTCATATTTATGCTAGACATCTTTAGATATTTTATATGCAAGTTCCCTATATACCATATGGGAGTGATATTTATTGTTCTGTGATGAGCATTTCTAAGGATAGTCAGTGTATAACTATAATGAAAGAAAACTGAATGTCCAAGTTTCCCAATCACTGGGTGGTTGAGACCCGATGTAGTTTCATTTTTCTGTCAGGGCTTCTTTAGTCTTACATGAAGGAGTAGATAAACAAGCACATTCTAGAGAGTTAGGGCCTCTTACTAGAGAGCAATTTCTGCAGCTGAATATGACTTTTTTGTGAAGTAAATATTAATGGTGTTCAGCAGACTTGTAATTGTACATGACTATCATTCTATACCACTTCCTGTTACTTCTAGTGGAAATGATTGCAGTTGATATATCAGCTTGATCACTAAAGTTAAAGAAATAAAGTACCTACTAGAGATAAAAAGCAATATAAATAGACAAACAAGTTGCATTTAGTTGTTTAATTCGAATAGTTCCAAAAAACAAAATACAATCCCTAACCATCATTAATGAAAAAAATAAGTCAATTGAGAAGCCCTCAAGGATTTAGTAACCCTTTGTCTTTCCATCTGGCTTACCCACCTCATTCATTTGGAATAGCAGCTGTCCACAGATGTTATTCTTTTTTTTGATGCTAAAGTAATGTTTGAGTTGTTTTATCAACATTAGAGATAATCAATCTCAACAAAAACAAATTTATTCATGACAACATAAATGGGAATTTTTGACATAACTCTTATTGCTTCTCTTACATAAAGGTAACATCACTGGAAATACTTATGTAATTGAATGTGTTATTTAAGGAATCATGTCCTAAATAATTCCCATGGAAGCAATAATCTTATAGGAGAAGTAATTCTAATTATTAAGAATATTGGAATTAATTATCTTAGTGTTAAAATATATCAAGTAGAGGAAACTATAAGGACATGTGAGAGAAAATAATTAGTTCTCATTTGATTTCAAAGTTTTAATAGTTATGCAGTAGATAATCTGTTAGTAAGAATGGCCATTTATTTTAAATATTTTATTTATTTATTTTAGATAGAAAGAGAGCATGCCGGCACATGAGCAAGGGGAGGGGCAGAGGTAGAGGAGGGAAAGAATCCCAAGCAGACCCTGTGATGATCATGGAGCCCCAATGAGGGCCATATCTCATAACCCCAAACTCATGACCTGAGCCAAAATCAAGAGTAGGACACTTAAACAAATGAGCCACCCATGCACCCCAAGAAATCACCAATATTTTAAAATAAGATATAAAGGTCATGTCCTGAATAAACCTGTTTATAGTTACAATTTTAAAGTTACAATTGTTCTTCCAACCTGACTAGCTTCTTTGGGAATTCTTGACATTGTAAATGACTATTTTGTAAAATAAATTCCCATTATCAAAATGTATCTTTTGATTTGCAATGTTCACATGGGGAAACAAGTGTGTTCAGACCAAGCAATTCACTTCACCAAGTCATGCAGCTTTGTGTCAAAAATAGCACTGAAACTGACATCCAAATTTTTGTTAAAGTTCCAGATCATTCATGTATTATCATTGTGATCCAGTCAACTGACTTAAAACATTTCATTTCAGGACATCTGGGTGGCTCAGTCAGTAAAGTGTCTGCCTTCATTTCAGTTCATGATCCCAGGGTCTTGGGATTGAGACCAGCATCAGGCTCCCTGGTCACCGGGAAGCCTGTTTCTCCATCTCTCACTCCACATGCTTGTGCTCTCTCTCTCTCAAATAAATAAATAATAACCTTAAAAGATATTTTCCTTTTTTTTTTTTTTGTAAAATAAAATACTTTCATAATTGTAGTAATTTATAAATTAAAAACACAATATGCAGATTAGTAAGTATTCTGATAAAAAAACAGGTTAAAAAACTGACTAGAATTTAACTAGAGTTTGTATGGATAACTTTATTGATGCTATTGTTCTTCAAATTAGCAAATAGGAAAAAAATAACTTGTGATATTGTTGAGTGTGCAGGCTTACAGTAGGGAATGAGGAAATGAAAAGTAATGTCCTTAAGGTAAATATAATTTCATCTTTGAGAGGAAGCAATGCTCCTAGCTAACAGTTAATCATTAAGACCTTGTAGATTGTTAGTTATCAATTGTTCCTGAAGATTTTTTTAATTTAATAGACACCAACTAATCCTTACTAAATACTTGCCCAAGACAGAATGAATGCAAGCCACAGAGGGAATTTCAGAACAATTGCATATAATTTCTAGGACTTCAAATGTTTACATTTTAGCTGGCAAGAAAAAAAAATATCTGGATGAAATAGACAATAATAATAGAGGGCAGCGTATGACTATAGGTCATTGTATTTTACAAATTCTGTAATATTGGCTTCTATTTTCCTTTCCTTTAAGAATCCAATGATATTTTCTACAAAAAATGTTTATTTAGTTTTTTGGCTTTTTAAAAATTAGTTTCAAAGGCAGGATTTAGTAATTCATCAGTTGCATGAGGCACACAGTTATCTCACCCTCCCGACCCACCTAACCTCTAGAAACCCTCAGTTTGTATTGTAGAGGTTAAAGTTTCTTATGTGTTATGGTTTGCCTCCCTCTCAGTTTTCATTTTGTTTTATTTTTCCTTCTCTTCCTCTATGTTCATCTGTTTTGCTTCTTAAATTTCACATTAGAATAACATCATATGGTATGTGTCTTTCTCTGAATGACTATTTCACTTAGCATAATACACTCTAGTTCCATCCATGACACTGAAAATGGCAAGATTTGATTCTTTTTGAAGGCTAAGTAATATTACACACACGCACACACACACACACACACACACACACACACACATCCACACATCACATCACATCTTCCATATCCATTCATCTGTTGATGAACATATTTTGAATTGTGGACATTGCTGCTATAAACATTGAGGTGCATTTCCCCCTTTAAGATCACTATGTTTATACCCTTTGGGTAAATATCTAGTGACTCAATTGTTGGGTCATAGGGTATTTCTATTTTTACTTTTTGAGGAACCCCCATACTGTTTTCCAGAGTGCTGTACCAGTTTGCATTCCTACCAGCAGTGCAATGGGGGTTCCCCTTTCTCCACATCTTCACCAGCATCTGTTTCTTGAGTCGCTGATTTTAGCCATTCTGGCTGGTGTGAGGTGGTACTCATTGTGTTTTTTATTTGTGTTTCCCTGATGTTAAGTGATGTTGAGCATTTTTTCATGTGTCTGTTGGCCATTTTTATGTCTTCTTTGGAAAAAGTCTTTCCATGCCTTCTGCCTATTTCTTGATTGGATTTTTGTTTTTTGGGTTTTGAATTTGGTAAGTTCTCTATATATTTTTGACATTAGCACTTTACCTGATAAGACAATTGCAAATATTTTCTCCCATTTCCTAGATTACCTTTGAGTTTTGTTAACTGTTTCCTTTGCTGTGCAGAAGCTCCGGATCTTGATGAAGTCCCAATAGTTCATTTTTTCCCTTGCTTCCCTTGCCTTTGGCGTTGTGCCTAGGAAGAAGTTGCTGTGGCTGAGGTCGAAGAGGTTGCTGCCTGTGTTCTCCTTAAGGGTTTTGATGGATTCCTTTCTCACATTGAGGTCCTTCATCCATTTTGAGTCTAGCTTTATGTGTGGTGTAAGGAAATGGTCCGATTTCATTTTTCTGCATGTGGCTATCCAATTTTCCCAACACCATTTGTTGAAGAGGCTGTCTTTTTTTCCATTGGACATTCTTTCCTGCTTTGTTGAAGATTAGTTGACCATAGAGTTGAGGGTCCATATCTGGGCTCTCTATTCTATTCCATTGATCTATGTGTCTATATTTGTGCCAGTACCATAATGTCCCAGGAATAAATCCCAGTTGGTCCTGGTGAATAATCCTTTTGACATAGTAATGGGTCCTATTGGCTAGTATCTTGGTGAGAACTTTTATATCCATGTTCATAAGGGATATTGGTCTGTAGTTTTCCTTTTTTGGTGGGATCTTTGTCTGGGTTTGGATTTAAAGTAATGCTGGTTTCATAGAATGAGTTTGGAAGTTTTCCTTCCATTTCTATTCTTTGAAACAGAAAAATAGGTATTAATTCTTCTTTAAGTGTTTGTTAGAATTTTGATGGGTGGCTGTCCAGCCCTAGACTCTTGTTTGTTGAGAGATTTTCAATTACTGCTTCAATTTCTTTGCTGGTTATGGGTTTGTTCAGGTTTTTGGTTTTTATTTTATTATTATTATTATTATTATTATTATTATTTCTTCCTGTTTCAGTTTTGGTAGCTTCAATGTTTCTAAGAATTTATCAATTTATTCTAGATTGCTTAACTTGCTGTCATATAATTGCTCATAATATTCTCTTATAATTGTTTGCCTTTCTTTAGTGTTGATTGTGATCTCTCCTTCATTCATGATTTTATTTACTTGGGTCACTTATCTTTTCTTTTAGAGTCTGGCCAGGGGTTTATCAATCTTATTAATTCGTTCAAAGAACCAGCCCCTAGGTTCATTAATCTGTTCTTCTGAGGTTCTTTTTTTTTTTTTTCCTGCTATATCTTTGATTTCTGCTCTAATCTTTAGTATTTCTATTTTCCTGCTCTATTTAGGCTTTATTCGCTGCCCTTTTCCCAGCTTCTTTAGGTGCAAGGTTAGTTTTTGTACTTTAAACTTTTTTTGTTTCTTGAGAAGGGCTGATATTGCTATGTACTTCCCTCTTAGGACTGCCTTTGCTGTATCCTAAAGACTCTGAACACTTGTGTTTTCATTTTTATATGCTTTCATCTATTTTGTTAAATTAATCTTTAATTTCCTGGTTGGTCCATTCATTCTTTAATGCAATGCTCTTTAACTTTCATGTATTTGTATCCTTTTCTTTTTTTTTTTTTTTTTTTTTCCTTGTGACTCAGTTCAAGTTTTAAAGCATTGTGGTCTGAAAATACGCATGGCAGAATCTCACTCTTTTTGTACCAGTTGACACCTGATTTGTATCCCAGGATGTGAACTATTCTGGGGAATGTTCTATATACATTCAAGAAGGATGTATATTCTGTTGCTTTGCAATGAAATCCCCTGAATATATCTGTGATGCCCATCTGGTCCTATGTGTCATTCAAGGCCCTATTTCCTTATGGATTTTCTGCTTAGGTGACCTGTCCATTGTTGTGAGTAGGGAACTAAACACTCCAACTAGTATTGTATTATTAACAATATGTTTCTTTAATTTGATTATTAACTGGCTTATATATTTGGCTGCTCTCAAATTAGGAATATACATATTTACAATTTTTAGATATTCTTGTTGGATAGATGCTTTTATTATGATATAGTGTCCTTCTTCATCTCTTATTATAGTCTTTGGTCTAAAATAAAATATTTATTTCATTTTTAATTTCAAGGGAAGGGGAAGCTTGTTTTTAGATTTTATTGCAAATTTCTATTTTACTGCTCTTACTGTGATGAGTGCTCTTTGTAATATTTCTACTTTTGGAAGTTATTCTTTTTATTTTTATCAAATATTTGATTACTCGGTGGAATATTCCATTTTTTAGTAGCAGTCATATCATATATTACCAGTATATCATATTTAATATTTATTGATAATATTTCTGTTAAATTATGTTGGCCAGGTTACTATATTTTATTTTAAAAAAACTGAACTTTATTGGGTAAAGTTCTCTGGTATATGACATTTCATCTATAGACCTTTTGCACTGGCATAGGTGGAGCTATGGACTCAAGCAGAAAGTCACAATTTTACTTGCTTAAGGAGTTCTAAAATAATATGGACATTCAGAATAAGCTTGGTAATTGATAAAATGGAAAAATCCATTTTTTAAAGATATATGTATTTCGAGAGATAGAGCATGGAAGCTGGAGGAGCAGAGGGAGAGGGAGAAAAACAATCTTAAGCAAGGCCTCCACTGAGTGTGGATCATAACATGGAATCCTGAGATCATGACCTGAGTCAAAATCAAGAGGCTTATTTGGAGGCTTAACCAATTAAGCCACTCAGATGCCCCCAAGATTCAGCTAATTGGATGTTTACTCTGCCTAATTTATTGGATGACATTCTTAATTATACACATGAGGGAAACAACAAATTTTTCACATTCACACACACACACACACACACACAACACATCTGGGATACTGAAAGAATAAAAAGTTTTACTTACTTTATATTTCAGGGAAGACAGAGTTTATATTTTACTCTTGCAAAGTACTGGCAGCTAGAAGAAAAATTATTTTGTAGAAAATAAAATAAGAGACACAGGAATCTTAACAGCACACTTATAATGTTCAGTAAATAATTGAAAATAGTTTAGACTTGCAAAGAGACAGGAAATATATACTATTAGTAGTCACTAGAAGTATATACCGAGGTAACCCAGATGTAAGAATTTACAGAAAAGAACTTTCAAGAAACTCAAATATCAGTTCAAGAACTTAATAGGAAAATATAAATATAATAAATAAAAATTTGACCTCTATTAGCTGAAAAACAGAAACTAAAAATGAACAAATGAGGGGCTCCTGGGTGGCTCAGTTTGTTAAACATCTGCCTTCCACTTAGGTCATGTTCCCATGGTCCTGGGATCACACCCTGCATTGGATTCCATGCCCAATGGGGAGCCTGCTTCTCCTTCTCCCACTGCTGCTCCTCTTGCTTGTATACTCTTTCTCTATCAAATAAATGAATGAGTGACTGAATCAATAAATGAATAATAAAAAAATAAACATGAACAAATGTATATCTATACCTAAAAATAAAATATATACATTGCAGATTTCAACAGTAGACATTAACAACAGATTAAAAAATGCAAAAAAAAAAAAAAGATTTGCAAGTTTGAAAAATACAGGAACATTAAATATGCAAATAGAAAAAATACTGAAAAAAAGTAGTGTCCCAATGATCTAAAATCATATAACCTAACAAACATATAATTGGAGTAAAAAAGCTAGAAAGAGAAAGAACAAAATGTTAAAATTACAAAGGTGGTTCGGGGCACCTGGGTGGGTCAGTGGGTTAAACCTCTGCCTTTGGCTCAGGTCATGGTCCTGGGGTCTTGGGATCGAGACCCAATTTGGGCACTCTGCTTGATGGGGAGCCTGCTTCCCCCTCCCTCTCTGCCTGCCTCTCTGCCTACTTGTGATCTCTATCTGTCAAATAAATAAATAAAATCTAAAAAAAAAGAAAGGTGGATCAAAATTCTCATATATGTATGATATAAAAATTGAATAGGAACATGAAAATTCCAGCTAATCGGGATGAAAAAAAATGCCTAAGAAATTATAGTCAAACACCTGAAAAACATTGCATGATAAAAACAAGAATTACAAGAAGCTAGGAAAGTATCAAAAGATAAAGAAAACCAAATGAGATATATATGAAATTAACACAGAAATATGAGAATTATGTCTGAGACATATTAATAATTATATTAGCTATAAATAGGAGAGTGTGATATAAGATTAAAAACAAGACTTAATTGTATGCTGATCAAAATATAAAAAAAAAACAAAACTTTAAATTCAAAGACACATATAACTTGGAAGAAAATGGATAAAAAGAAAATAAAACTTGAGGGGTGCCTGGGTAGCTCAATTGGTTAAATGTCATGATCTCCATGTCCTGGGATTGAGCACCATGTAGGACTCCCTGCTCATCAGGGAGCCTGCTTCTCCCTCTTCCTCTGCCTGCCACTCCCCTTGCTTTTGCTCTCTCTCTCTCTCTCTCTCAAATAAATAAAAAATTATATATATATATATATATATATATATATGACTTGAAATAAGGAGCACAAGAAATCTGAAGTAGCTAAATTAATATCAGACAAAGTGAACTTCAATACAGAATTAAGGAGACATAGTATGAATTTAACATAATCAATGTACTAAAGTAATAGGCTATGAAAAGAAAATAACCAATGTATTAAGAAGATATAAGAATTCTAAACATGCATGCAATTAACCTAACCACACTACTTCAAAATTCATTAAAACAAGATTTTATATAACTACGTATAAAGAAACAAACAAATTCAGTGTAGTAAAACCTCACTAAATCTGAAATTTAGATAAAAATCAGTAACAGAGATAATTGGAATAACACTATTACACACAACTTGATCTGACTGATGTTTATGTAACAATATCCCCCCAAACTACAGAATATACATCCTATCAATATATATGGAATATTCATCATTCATCAGGACAAAACATATATTGGCCTACAGGGGAAGTATCAATAAAAGTAACATAATATTAACCATAGAAAATGTTTTCTAACCACATGGTAATGAAATGGAAATAGCTTAGGATGGTTGGAAAATTTTCTGAAAAATGCTTAAATAATATAAAATAGTGTGAGTTGAATGATTAAAAAAAAAATCGAGATATCAAAGTGTGTTGGATGCTACCAAAGCAAGGGTCAGAGGAAAATTTATAGCTTTTAATGCTCCTTGTAGGAAAGTCAAATGGTTTAGATGCAATTATCTAAATCTCTTTTTTATATTTTGTATTTATATATTTTATATTTTCTTCTTTATATAAAATTGCAAAAGACTTAGAACAATCAAAACGTGTATTGAAATTGGGGGATTTTTCCTTCCCTAACATTAAGACTTTCTACAGAGCTTCAAAAAAAAATCACTGTACTATTAGCAAAATAATAGATGATGGATCAAGAGAATTAAATTGCATCCAGAAAAAGACCTGTATTTACATACTTAATTGATAGTTGACCAAGGCCCTGAAGTAGTTCAATCGTTAAAAAAGATTTATTTCAACATATTGTACCGAATTATATGGATGGCCACATAAGAGAGGGGAAAAAAATGAACCCTTTCCTCATATCATACATCAAAATTCATTTAAAAAAGAATCATGGAACAAATAATAAATACTTATAATCTGTAGGTAAGCACAATTTCTTAGAACATAAACTGATACCTATAAAAATTATAAATATGTTTCATCAAAATGAAAGACTTTTGCTTATCTGAAGACAGTGTTATAAGAATGAAGGGTCAAACCACTAATTGGGAATAAAATGTGCCCAATACCTGCATTTGCAAAGGATTCATATCTAATGTTTACAAATAACCCATTTTTAATAAAAATGAGAAGTTCACCAATAGAAAAACAAACACAGAAACAAAACAAAAGACCTGAAAAGACAATTCACAAAGCAAAATGTGCCATTAGGGAAGTAGAAATGTGCCTCATATCAGGTAATTCTAAACCAAAACCTCAGTGAGTTATTTTTCATATACATCAAAATGGCTACAACTAAAAGCCTAAACAAACAAACAAACAAACAAAACCCAAATGTTGGCAAAGACATGGGATAGCTGGACGTTTAATACATTGGTAAGTAAAATGAACCACTTGTTGAAAATAGTTTTTCAATTTCTTATATATACATACCTATGAATGACTCAGAAATATCACCCCTAGGTATATATCCAAGAAAAGTAAAAAACATTTTAAAGAGTCTTGAATATTTATTCCCATTTTATTCATGATTATCAATAACTAGAATAGTCAACACATATTCCAGTTGGAGAAAGGACATGTAATTGTGTGATCATACAATGAAAAACTATTCAAATGTATTTTACGGTGATTAACATAACACAATTTAAAAAAATAAATTAAAAAAAAACTATTCAACAATAAAAAAAGTAAACCAAGTTAAAAATTATTTGCTGTCCAACAATATGAATGAATTTTACAGACATTTTGTTAAGTAAAACAGCCATCTACAGAAGAAAGCAGTATCTATTGTGTGAAATACATTTACATAAAATTCTATGACAATTAAAACTAAAACATGGTACCAAAAATAACAAATGAGGTTGCTTTTGGAGGATACCTGGAAAGAGGCATGTTGGGACACTTTTGTGTTGACAAAATGGCTCTAGACCTTAACTTCTATGTGAATGTGTTTGTTAAAATGTATGGAATTTTTAACTAATGATTAGTACTGTTCATGGTTTTACCTCAAAATAAAATTGTAAAATATATTGACCATTGTAAAAATATATTGACCTTGATCTAGTAGATATAGTTGGTTTGCTATTTATAGTAGTTATGGGTTAGTAATTGTAAAATAACTCAGTGTCTTCCAATCTTGAACGTATATGAGTCTAGAAACCTGGGATAATGAGAGCCAATTTCTTACTTTTGGAAAAAGATTCCATATGGAAGTGGAAAGATTAGAATGTTCCCTATGGTGTTGGATTATAATTTGAGGTATCAGTATGAAGCTTATTTTAATACATAGAGAAAATATCATCAATTATTATCTAATTTCTTAGTTCTGTGAGTTGAAAGAATGAGAAGCAATGATTTATAGTGAAAAACACACTTATCATCCAGATCTTGGTTTTCAAATACTATTATCCAGTCAGAATAACTAAGGTTCCTTAATGAAAAGGCTGGTATTACAAATTAAGAAAAGAAATATACAAAAAAACCTAGAAAGTAAGGAAGTGCTCAGAGAATGAAAACTCTATCAAGAAATACCTGCAAAATTTGGGGGAATTTGAGCATCACAATACATAAACACATTAGTTATTGTTACTTATTGAAAAATTTAGATTCCTTACATTGATTTTGGATTTTTAAGAGATTCATAATTACCAGACTTTCAACTTTTCTGTAAATTCAAAATTATATTGAAATTACAATCTCAGTTCAAATCAATTCAATTGAAATTACCAATGGGAACAAAAAAGTTCATTTTTCTGTATGGAATAAATCATAATAAAAAGGTAAACTTATTTGGTGAACACTTTAAATCTTTTTAAAACATGTAGAACACCATCTCCATAAATGATAAACCAAGACCTGGTAATGGAGAGAACACAGAACATCATTAAATAGCAATATTTTATTGCTTATTCAATTTTTACTATAATAAGAAACTAAGAAAGTACAAAATGTTTAATTTGTTAAATAAGCAAATATAATGTGCTTCATGTGTATATGAAATATAGTCAATATTTGGGAATAACTCCAAATTTTGGAGATACTAATAAAGTATGGATTTGATTAGAAGATACAACAAATACTAAACTTCTATTATAATCAAAGTAGAATGATTCTGAAAATTTCACAAACAGTTCAGTATTAAAAAATATATATAAAAATAGATGCTAGTAAACATCTATTCTATCTTCCCAACCCCTTGGTAACAACCACTTGGTGTGTGTATAAGTTCAACTTTTTGGATTACACATATAAGAGCAAATATACAGTATTTGCCTCTCCCTGTCCCTCTCCCTGTTCCTATTTACCTCACTTTGACTAATGTGCTCAAATGTTGTATACTTTAAATTTATATGTTATATGTAAAATACATTTTAAAAATATCTATGCAGAGCAGAAACTACTGAAACAAATGTAAAACAAAAAATGAATGTCAGTATATATTTGAATCCAATATGTGAAAATAATGATATTTCAATATATTGAGAAATTATGTTTTATTTCATAAACAATGAAAACAAAACCAATCTCTGTTCTCACACTGTGTACAAAAGTTATTTCCATGTAGATTAAATTTTAAACATTAAACAAAAGAAATGTTTAGAAAAAAAAACAAGGTAATTTTGATTTAGGGAAACTCCTAAAATAGTAGAAGAACTTGAAAGTTATAAAATTAAATATACATTTCATTACACATTTTCAAAAGTGATAATAAACCATTCTGTTAAATGGAAAACAATTGGCAGATTAGAAAGATATGCATAGCAGACAAAATAATAATGCCCTACTTTATGAAGAGCTAATAAATATATAAAAACAAAGACAGGGGCACCTGTGTGTTTCAGTTCCTAGGTGTCTGCCTTCTGCTCAGGTCATGATCCCAGGGTCCTGGAATACAGCCTCTCATGGGGCTCCCCGCTAAGCAGTAAGACTGCTTCTCCCTCTCCCACTCCCTCAGCTTGTGTTTTCCCCTCTCACTGTCTCTCTCTCTCTGTCTAATAAAAAAATAAAATCTTTAAAAAAGACAAAAGAATGAACGAAAGATTGGGCAATCATAAGAATAGGAATTCTAGAAATTATAAACTACAAATGATCAATAAAAATGCAACCATTTAAGCCAAATATGAAGACCGGTAAATCACTCAAATCCTGTGAAAAGGAGCAGAAATAGAGATGCACCACAGAATTTAATTACATAACTTTACAGTCATATGTGTGTGTGGTGTGTGTGTGCATGTGTGTGTGTGTGTGTGTGTGTGTGTGTTATGTAAGGTGAGATGCTGGAAGATATTAGCCACGTGGTTAATGTGTCATTTATGCATAATTGGATTTAAAAAGATTTGTATTTCTTAAATATTTTATTTATTTATTTGTCAGAGACAGAGAAAGAGAGTGAGCACCAGCAGAGGAGCAGCAGGCAGAGGGAGAGGCAGGTTCCCTGCTGAGCAAGCGGCCCCATGTGGGACTCGGTCCTAGGACCCTGGGATAATGACCTGATCCAAAGGCAGACGCTTAGCAGACAGAGCCACCCTGGCATCCCAAAATATTTTATTTTATTATTTATACTTTTTTTCCAAAAAACCCCACCCAAAATGAAATAAGAAAAAGAAAACACACTTAAAATATTTGTAACAATACATAAGCTATAATAAAATTATCTAAAAACATTTCCAGCAAATATTTTAGCTGTTTTTAAGTAAATTTCACTGTATTTTTAAGCTTTTTTTAAATTTAAACATATAATGTAACCCCACCACCCTCTCCCCAACCCCTCCCCCCCCACCCCCCTCAGTTTGTTTTATTACATTAAGAGTCTCTTTTGGTTTGTCTCCCTCCCGATCCCATCTTGTTTCATTTTTTCTTTTCCTACCACCTTAACCCCCACCCCCATTGCATCTCCACTTCCTCATATCAGGGAGATCATGTGATAGTTGTCTTTCTCCAGTTGACTTATTTCGCTAAGCATAATACGCTCTAGTTCCATCCAGGTCGTCTCAAATGGTAAGATTTCATTTCTTTTGATGGCTGCATAGTATTCCATTGTATATATATATACCACTTCTTCTTTACCCATTCATATGTGGATTGACATCTAGGTTCTTTCCATAACTTGGCTATTGTGGACATTGCTGCTATAAACATTCGGGTACACGTGCCCCTTTGGATCACTACGTTTGTATCTTTAGGGTAAATACCCAGTAGTGCAATCGCTGGGTCATAAGGTAGCTCTATTTTCAATTTTTTGAGGAACTTCCATGCTGTTTTCCAGAGTGGTTGCAGCAGCTTGCATTTCCACCAACAGTGTAGGAGGGTTCCCCTTTCACCACATCCTCGCCAGCATCTGTCATTTCCTGACTTGTTCATTTTAGCCATTCTAAATGGTGTGAGGTGGTATCTCATTGTGCTTTTGATTTGTATTTCCCTGATGCCAGTGACGTGGAGCACTTTTTCATGTGTCTGTTGGCCATCTCGATGTCTTCTTTACAGAAATGTCTGTTCATGTTCTCTGCCCATTTCTTGCTTGGATTATTTGTTCTTTGGGTATTGAGTTTGCTAAGCTCTTTATAGATTTTGGATACTAGCCCTTTATCTGATATGTCGTTTGCAAATATCTTCTCCCATTCTGTCAGTTGTCTTTTGGTTTTGTTGACTGTTTCCTTTGC